>CAUYQG010142872.1:0-53129 GCA_963574415.1 Tarsius wallacei | reverse complement strand
CAACATTTTATTTTTGTCAATAACCCAAAAAAAAACCTTAAATTTTCGCCCCATTTTTAAATTTACCCCCCCCCCCCCCCCCCCCCGCCCTGCCCCGCAAACAAGTTATTCTCTCAAATGGCAGAGCCAAGGGTCAGGGGCAAATGGCCTGACTACAAAGCTGACATACTTTTTTATCAAATTTTTTAAATTTTAAAGATGTGGGGTACAATTCAGGATTAGGCGTACAAGTGGGTCATCATATAGGTAAAGTTCGGGCCTCCCTTTGGTCCCCACTTACTAATGTTATGTGCTCCCCCGCTCCCTCCCCTGGCAGTTTCCGGCTACTGCCAATCCCTCTCTTATAGTATTATGGCAAATGTTCAGGGTCCGCTTCAAAGCTGACACTCTTAACCATGCCACGGCCCTGCCTCTACACCTGGCGAGTGATAGATAACAGTCTGTCTGTTTCTAAGGCGCATGACCTCGTTGTTTTATGACCCTCCTTGGTGCCTCAGCTGTCCCAACACAGAAGATTCAAAATGGCCCCCATGCCTCAGATCCCCTTCCGGGTCACCCTCTATCTCCTGGCTGGATTTGTCCTAGGCCTGGAACTGAATCAAAGGACTCTATCCTTACCAACCTGTGAGGCTATGTGGCAATTCTGTAATAACAGGGAGAGATCTTGCTCGGCACCATGTCCAGCTGGGCCTGTTTTAAAATTTTATTTTAAGTTGTGGGGTACATGTGAGGATTTATTAGATAAGTAACTTGCCTGCATTTGAAGTTTGGACTTCTAGCGAGTACTCTCTCTTCTGATAGTGGACCTGGTACCCAGTGGCCCCTTCCCTCTTCCCTCCCCCCCTCCCTCCCCTAGCAGTGTCAGAGTCTGCCGATCCTACCCTGTGCTCCTATGACTGGTGAACAGGGCTCACCGATGGGTGAGAGCGTGTAGTATTCAGTTCTTTGTTTCTGCATGGTGGTCTCCAGCTGCATCCATGTTGCTGCGAAGAAGAGGATTTTGTTGTTCTTTATGGCTGCATAGTATGCCATTGTGTATATGCACCACAAGTGCTTTATACACTCCACTTTATACAACCATCTGAGTTGGTTCCATGTTTTTGTTGCTGTGAATAGTCCTGCAACGAACATACGTGTGCAGGTGTCTTTTTGGTAGAGTGATTTGTGTTCCTCTGGGTATATTCCCAGAAGTAAAATTTCTGCATGAAAAGAAGGCTCAATTTTAGTTCTTGGAGAAAATGCCACACTACTTTCAACAAAGGTTGAACAAGCTTACATTTCTACCAACAGTGTAGAAGTGTTCCCTTTTCTCTGCAGCCATGCCAATACCTGTTGTTTTTTAATGTTTCAATGATAGCCATCCTTACCAGTGTTAGGTGGTGTCTCATTGTAGTTTTGATTTGCATTTTTCTGAAGATTAGTGAGGTTAAGCATTCTTTTAACATGTTTGTTAACTGCTTGAATGTCTTCTTTGAGAAGTGTCTGCTCAGGTCAGCTGGCCTTTTGAATGCCTCCAACATGTTCTGAGATGAGGCCAGTCCAGGAAGAGAACCTGGGCAGGAGACTCTTCAGGAAAGGAGAAGATATGGCAAGTGAAGTCTGAGGATGAGGCTTAAGACCAGTGTTTTAGTCTGCTTAGGCTGCCATAACAAGGTACCACAGCCTGGGCAGTTTAGACTACATACATTGATTTCCTCGCAGTTCTGGAGGATAGAATTTCAAGATCAAGGTGTGGGCAGGGTTGGTTTCTTCTAAGTTTTCTTTCCTGGACTTATCGATGGCTCTCTTCTCCTTGTGTTTTCATGTGGTTCTGTCAGTGCATGTCTGTGTCTTAATCTTTTCTTGTTATAAGAACACCAGTCATATTGGTTAGAGCCGACCCTAATGACCTAATTTTACTTTCATTACCTCTTTGAAGTCCCTCCTTCCAAATACAGCCACATTCTGAGATACTGAGGGCTGGGACTTCAACACATGGATTTTGGGGAGACAAAATTCAGCTCAAAGCAAACTGGCTCCATCATTTTTTAGCTTTATGACTTTGGACAAGACATATTACTGCTCCAGTATCATTCTCTCTCAATCTGTAACATAGAACAAGAGTGAGAGCTACCTCGCAGGACTATTGTCAAAGGCAAAAGCTATTATTAAGCTATTATATCATATTTGGACCTGCAAATTCATCTTGCCTCCCAAGACTACAATACACACAGGGAAGATGGTATCCCTTGGAATCCCTGTCTGATTTTGGACATTATACTTTAATGTTGGAACACTGGAAAATTGAAGTAATCAATTTTGAGAGGGAACAGAATAATGAAGCATCTGGAGCAGAGGTCATAGGAAGAACAGTTGAGCACATGAAGATATTTAGTTTGAAGAAGAAAAATGGGGCTGGGAACCTCAGAGAACTGTCTTAAAATGTTTGTTTGCTATTACGGGAGAGGGGGGAAATAATGGAATTTGTCTGCTTGGTTGCATAGAAAAGATCCTGTGATACAAATGTACAAGGTGGAAGTTTGGGGCCCAATGACAAGAGGAGTTTCCAATAGTCAAAGCATCTGAAGTTGAGGCACTGAGTCTCCCATCTCAGAAGGCATAAGACCCAGGCACTTTTGTGAGCACCTGCTTTTCTGAACACAGTGATTAGCCATTTCACCTTCAGTGAAGTGGAGAGGATAGATCCTGCTTTTGGCAGGAGACTGGAATAGCTGATCTCTGAAGTCTTTCCAGTTTTGAAACTCTCTCCTCTAATCAACTATATTGTCTATGAGAAAGGGAAACTCACACAGCAAATTTAGTTCACAGAGGCATCCTATAAGGAAACAAAGATTACCAAAAAACTTTCTACAAAAAGCATAAATGTGTCATAGAGGACAGGAACTGGAAACTAAAGAGTTTTCTTTTTTCTTTTTTCTTTTTAGATTAGAGAATATAGTTTATTTAAAAGTAAATTAGAGAGCGAGAGAGAGAGAAAGAAGATTCACCTGCCTCAACGTAGGGAAGGAGACCAAAGCCAGGAAGCATGGTGACAGCCATCGCTCAAAGAACACATGGCCCCACCAGAGTCTAGCAAGGCAGTGGCAGCAATGTTCTGGCAATGGCCGACTAAAGAGTTTTCAAGGCTAGAAGTCATTCCTTTGTCTTTTTTATGGTTGCATAGATCCCAAACGGCCCCCTCAGCCTCAGAATCCAATTTACCTTTTTGGCCCAGCATACTCAGTGCATCAGTGAAACCTCTGACTTTCAACTCCAAAGGGACTCAGCTTGAGTTTGACACACACCCTTGGTGCCATGATTCCAGTCAGGCTGGGCTGGAGCATTGAATGGGTAGCTACACTCAGTCACATTTGCAACAGGGTTTCTCAAACACCTAGACAGATATTTTTGGCCTCTTCAGAGATTCTGATTCAGTGGGTATTGGGGAATGTTTGGGGAATGTATATTTTGAATTGTTTTCATGGGTGATTCTACCATGAACCACTATACTAGACTGTAACCCTGTGCATCATGTTGCTGACCTCTCCATCTCTCACAATGCACTCTTTATCTCCTAGAAATGTATTCGTACTTCTCATAGGGCATGTACAAAACTATACTTACTCTGACTTTGTCTTACATTGCCAACTTATTATGTAGTTCCAGAGGGCACCGATTATTTCTTTCTGATATCGCCAAGTCCTACAGCACTTGACACCGTGCCCACCCCAGCATTGACTTTCCGTAGAATCAACACGGTTCTGAAAACCTGCAGAAAACTACACTAACGGGATGTTTTCCACCTCCCCAACCCAGGCAGGGAAACCCACTCAGAAAATGCCTAATTGCTCTGCAATCCGACATAGCTGGGTAGTCAGGCTGGGATGAGGGTGATTAATTACAGGCGGCACACTGTGCTGCCCCAGAGGCTGGTAGCCTCTGTTACACACTCAATTAGCTACCAGACACAATTATCCAAGTTGTTATTTATTACTGGGTATGTCTGAGCTTCAGTCCTGTGAGGCAGGGGGCAAGTGAGGGGACCTGTCACTGTGGCCTCCAAGCAGAAAAGTCAAAGAACATGGGGGAGGAACATGGGCCCCTGAGCAGGGCCATTCTCCCCATGGCAGGCAGCTGGAGGGCATCCAGGTTCCTCCACCCACAGTGCCCATGAACAAGACGAGGAGCCAAACACATTTTAGTTAGACCAGAATGTGCAAGCTACCAGGGAAACCCAAGGGTAGAGGACACAGAATTGAGAAGTCTATGAGCTGGTGAGTAAGAAGGAGGCATACACGAGAGAAAAGATAAATCACAAAGCTTCAAATAGACCCACCTGGCCACAGCACAGGTGTAGCCAGGAAGCAGAGCATGAGTGGTGTGGGTCATCATCGTTGGAAGAGCAAAGAGCATCTCTCTGGACAAGGGTGGTCTGGAAGGAAGTGGAATTCCAGTCAGACTTTGTGGATGGAGAGAAGTGAATTGCAGGGGATAGGGAAGAAAAAAAGTTTAGACATCACAGACTCTACCCCTCAGACATTGTAGCAGACGTGGAAGACAGGGCTACGTCACTGAAGTCATGTGGATGATGGGTCATTCTCAACCTGATTTTGAAAATCCCGATCCTGTCACATCCCTTGGGTACATTGCTTAGCCCATCTGAGGCCGTTTCTTAACCTGAGAGTGGGGGGAAAGATGCTTATCTCGATGTGCAGTTTGAGGGATGGATTGAGATATCATGTGTGTCAGAACTCCTGGCAGGTTCTCAAAAAATGGCAGCTCATGTTATCATGTGTGGCTATTCAAAACAGATCTGCAAGGACAGATGCAGTGGCTCACACCTGTCATCCCAGCACTTTGGGAGGTGGGAGGATTGCTTGCCCAGGAGTTTGAGACTAACATAGTGATAACTTGTCTCTACAAAAAAAAAAAAAATTAGCCAGGTGTAGAGGTGCATGCCTGTAGTCCCAGCTCTTGGGAGGCTGAGGAGGAAGGATCAGCTGAGTCCAGGATGTTGAGGCTGCCGTGAGCCATGATGTTGCCAATGTGCTCCAGCCTGGGCAACAGAGTGAGACCCCAATTCAAAAACAAAAAACAAAACCCCCAAAACAGATCCACAAAACTGCTTATCCCTTCTATAGATGAGAAAATGGAGTCTGAAAGAAATGACGCAATTTATCCAAGATGACAAGCTGGGAAGCGGCAGAGTCAGAATTCAAAGTCACATCTGCTTGGCCCCAAAGTGCATGACTTTCCCATCTTGAAGAGAATAGGGCAGCACAGGATATGCTGAAGAGAAGAGAAGCACACAACATGGTGTGAGGAGTATGTGTCCATGGAAAGGAACGTGCTTATTCATGCCAGCAAACCAGCCCAGGGGGACGCTCGTCATTGGTTCCAACTGCCTGGAGCTCTCTGTCCACTTCTCCCCTCCCCCCTTCTCTGCCCTCCTACACCTCTTCCTTGTCCCTTCCTCTGGCCTCTGCCACCCTCGCTCCCCTTGGCTTCTGTTGCTCTCTGTCACCCTCATGCCCAGTATTCATGTTCCCGAGGGTCCAGACCAGCTAGGCAGTATCTTGGATAAATTTCCCTCCTTAATAAACTGAGCACAGCCCCACAGCAGAATTTCCTGGGTCTCGGAGACTAGAGGCAGCTCTGCGATGCCACACTTAGCTGCTTTTCCCCACAAGGGGCTCCCAAGCCAGCAGGAAAGCAGGGAACCCACACTGAAACACCAGCTCCCTAGAAGATTCACAACTCCCCAGAGATCCTTGAGCCCCAGGGCTGAGTCTAGTTCCTTAAGCTAATAACAGAGTAGTACTCAAAGTGGTCTCTAGACCAGCATCATCACCACCATCAAGGACCCTGGTAGAAATGCAAGTTCTTGGGCTCAGCTGGAGATCTACTGAATTAAAGCTCCCCACCTTTTTAAAAAAATAAGATCACCGCAAAGGAAAAGCAGCATGATCATTCTAATAGTATCTCCATATTGGCCTTTTCTGTATAATTTAATTATACATATAATTTAACTTGACACACCCCTGGCTATGGAACATACATTTAATGAATGCTAGACTTTGAGAAGGGCTGTGTTGTCCTCTCACCACCATTTGCCATTTTGGCCCCCAAGCCCCACCCTATGAGACCCATGCCCACTTTTGTACTTGAACCCTAGGAATTGAGAGTCACTTCTCCATGACTGGTTGTCCAGATTTACTTTCTAGCCATCCCTGAATATCAGTTCCACTGTAGCAGTTTCTCCCTCGCAATATTATCATTATTACTTTTTCAGATACCAGCTGTATATGCTAATTTTCTTCGACAGGAAGCCCAAATAATGACAAGGGTTTCTCCTCCTCGTCTTCCTCTTTCTCCTTTTCCTCCTCCTCCTCCTCATTTTTCTTTTTTTCTTTCTCATTTCCCTCCCCACTCTCCTCTTTCTCCTTCTTCTTCATCTCCTCCTTCTCTTCCTCCCTTTTTCTTTCTTTTCCTTTCTTTTTTTTTAGTAATAGGAGTAGTAGTTGTTTCTCTGAGTCTGCCAGATAGAAACTCCTACCATTGCCTCCAACATGATAATGGCTAATATGGGGCTAAACACTCAATCCCTAGACCAGGACTTACTTAGAACTAAACTGTCAGGAGACTCACCGGGTCAGAAGCATTTCTTGGACCCTGAACATTCTCACCTGAGGATGAGAACTGAAGTCTCTTCTGTGAGAGCAGTGGCTCTCAGAAACTAGTATTCACTAAAATTAAGTTCAATCATTTAAGTTCAATAGCCAGGCGAGTGTCAAGTTAAATTATATGCACGTCTTGCCCAACAGAAAAGGCCAATCTAGAGATGCTACTAGAATTATCATGTTGCCTTTTTCTGGGGGTTACCCCATAACAAAAGAAATGGGGGGAGGCTTTAACTAATTCAGTAGATCAGGAGCTGAGTCCCAAAACTTGCATTTCTACCAGGTTCCTTGGTGCTGTTGATTGGCTGGTCTGGAGACCACTCTGAGTACCACTCTATGAGGGTGAATCCCACCTTGAGTGCCACCTCTGTACTTCCACATGCTGAAATTCAGCCAGCTGTATTAGGACTCTACGAAACTCTCCAGCCTCCTTTTTGCTGACCTTCTGCTCTTACTTAGGGCCAGGAATGGTTTCTAGCTGGCGTTTCCTGGCATTGATTTTTCCACAAACAGCGGAAACAATTTCCCTTTGGAAGTCAACTCAAATAGTACCAAGAGAGTCTCTATCGAGGCATGCCTAGAAGAGCTGATTTCTCAGTCTGAAAAACTCATTGAAGTTCAAGAGCCAGAGGTATGTCAAGTGTACATTACATGGAAGTCTTGCCCAAAACAAAAGACTGATATGCAGATACTGTTAGAATAATCATGTCGCTTTTTCTTTGGGGTTATCATGTAAAACAATAAAGACAATAAAATAAAAAGGGAGGGAATTTTTCCTTACTTGGTCACTTCATATATATTATTTTATCAACTTTCTCTTCTCATGCCTTATATGGCATGCTCGTGCTCTCATGGCCAGAGACTAGATGTGCATTCTTATCAAGATCTGGTACATTTGATTTTTGAGAATCCTGAATTGCAAAGGAAGAGAGAGTGTTGAAAGAAGAAAGAGATTCCTCACTCCTGTCTTACTCAGAGGCTGTGATTACAGACTGGCTCCCTCTCCATAAGATACCATCTAGGAGGGTAGTTTCCTTGAGCAGGAATCTCCTTCCAGAACCTAGGACCTGGGCAAACCTAGGTACCTGAAGGTGCTGAGAGAGTTTCCCTCCCACAGTGTAAACCACAGGATGTGAACAAATAGTAAGTGGGAAAAGAGTTTCAGAACCAAATATGTTTGGGAAATGCTGGATTAAAAAGTTAAACAGTTTTGTTTACTGTAGGACTTCTCAGTTTTTATCTTGATGTTCATCATAGATCCCTTAGAAAGGGATAATTCTGTAGAAGTCTTTGTAAATGTGTTTATTTTTGAATAGGCAATACAGTCTCATGGTTCAAACTCAAAACATGTGAAAAAGTATACACTCAAGAATCTTCTCTTCTTTATCCTAACCATCTCATCACAAGCAATGTTGTTTTCTTGTGTATTCTTCCAGACATACTTCATTTATGTATTTATTTATGGAGAGAGAGAGAGAGAGAGAGAGAGAGAGATTGATCTTTTCTACTTCTTTTTTGGGGGGGGGTTGGAGTCTCACTCTGTCGCCTAGGCTGGAGTTCAGTGGCACACTCAACGGTCACCGCAACCTCAACCTGCTTGACTCAGGCGATCCTTCCACCTCAGCCTTCCAAGTAGCTGGAACTACAGGCACACACTACCACAACCAGTTAATTTTTTGATTTATTGCAGAGATGAGGTCTCACCAAGTTGCCCAGGCTGGTCTTAAACCCCTGGACTCAAGCCATCCTTTTGCCTCGGCTTCCCAAAGTGGTGGGATTACAGGCTTGAGCCACCTCTCCTGGCCATAATTTCCACTTCTAAACAAATGGTAGCATATCATAAACCTCAGTACACATCTAATTTTTTTCTTGCCAAGTATTTTTCCATGTTAGTATGTACAAAACCATACTTATTTTTTAGTGATGCCACGGTATTCCTTTTCTTAGATCTATCATTTCTATCTTCATGAATATGTATTTGTTTTCTGATTGCAAGCTTTATAAAAATTGCTGCAACAAACAATCTCATATGCACATAATTTTACACATGTGGGATAAATTCCCAGAAGTGGAATTCCCACATCAAGGTACATACATACAGAGTGTAGGAGAGTGTGGGAGTCCCATATCAAAGCTTTGGAGTTTTACCAAAGTGGTAGGTAAAGAATGCTTTTTTTTTTCAGTATAGCTACGTTTGCATTTTTCTTATTATTTGTTTAAAAGCCATGTGTATGAACTCCTTATAAAGTTCGCCTTTTCTTCATTGTGTTGTTGATTTTTAAAAAGTTGATTTGCAACAACTATTTATGTCTTAGAGAAATTAGTTCTTGGTTATTTGAGTTGAAAATATGTTTTCCAATTTATTCTTTGCCTTTTGTCATTGTTCGTGGCATTTTTGTCACCCAGAATTTTTTAATGCAATCAAACTTATAAATTTTTTAGGCTTTTGAATGTTAATAAGTAGAGTTAGAGAGGATTTCCTGCTCTGAAATCATAAAAGAATGCTCCCACCATTTCTTTTAGTCATTTTGATTCATTTTTATATTTAAATCATAGATTCTGTTGAAATTTATACTAGGGCAAGGTGTGGTTTATACATCCATTTCCCCCATATGATCACCTTGTTGTACTAACAACAAATATTGCATAACTCTTCTTTCTCTACTAATTTGAAATACTACCTGTTTAATTATTTATTAAGTTCCCACACATATTTCCAAACTTGGTCTATTTCCAAACTTTTAATTATTATATATATGGATCATTTTTCATTCATCAATAGTATACTGTTTGTTTGTTTGTTTTGAGTCAGAGTCTCACTCTGTCACCAGGCTGGAGTGCTCACAGACACTGCAGCCTTAACCCGCTGGGCTCAGGTGATCCTTCTGCCTCAGTCTTCCAAGTAACTGGAACCACAGGCATGCGCCACCATGCCCAGGTATTTTTTTAAATTTATTGTGGAGACGAGTTCTCACCAAGTTGCCCAGGCTGGTCTCAAACCCCTAGGCTCAGGCAATCCTCTTGCCTTTGTTTCCCAAAGTGCTGGAATTACAGGCTTGAACCACGGTACCTGGCCAGTATACTGTTTTAATTATTAAAGCTTTAAAGTTTGTTTTAGTATTTGGTAGGTCTTAGTTCCTTGTCACTGTGTTTTTTTTTTTTCCCTGAGTCTTCCTGAATGTACAGTTTTGTTTATTTTTCCAAATAGATTTTAAAACTAGTTTATCTTTTTTTAAAAAAAGTCAGTGGTATATTTATGGGATTATTTTTAATCTTATATATTACCTACTGAGAATTGACATATTTTTGAGGCTGTGGCATCCTTTCTAACAATATGTTTCCAATTTATTCACGATTTTATTGAATACCTCAAAAGAGTTTTAAACTTTTCATCTATAGATCTCACATATTTCTTGTTAAGTTTATTTCTAGATATTTCATCTTTTGTTGCTATTGTAAATGGGACATTTTCTGCTATAATATAATACTTTTTTGTGGTAAGGCAATCTCATGGATACTTCTAATGACCCATGCGACCACCTTGGGAAATTCTACCAGACTTTGAGTATCCCCCCTGCATTCTAAATAATATGTATCCTGGAAGAAGAAATGACATTTCCTACAGAGCATCCAGAGACCTTGTGAGGAAGAGGAGGAGACCCTTTTGCCTTTGGAAAGATTAGATAGTTTTGGTCCCATTATGTGTTGCTTAGAAGAACTCATAGGATAGGCAAACTGGGATCTTGCGAAAAGATCAAATGGTTAAATCTTCTGATGTGGAAGATGAATAAACAAATGACCAAAGACAGAAAATGACCTACCAAGGTTGGGCAGAATCTTGGCTCCGGCCCATATCTGGGTGTTCAGGGCTTCCTCTAGCTGAGTGTCTTTGCCACCAGCAGTAGGCAACACTCTCCTATTCTATCCCGAATTTCTTCTTGATTTCCTGAGGATTGGAGGGAGTGAGCCCAACGCCTATCACACCCTTGTCAGGTGCTAGACACTATGCCACCTACTGCATGTACGGTGGTCTTTTTGACACTACATGGGTCCATCTCCTGGCCCTGAATGATCTTGTCTAACCTGCCTTCTTATCACAGCAGAACCCGCATTTTTTTTAGACCCAGACAAACATTAGGGCTAATTTGCCGTTGCCTCTGTCATCAAAATTTGGTTGTCTAATTGTGGGTGTGGACCATGGCAAAGGTGCAACTGGGACTTGGAATGAACGGACCCAAACGGGTTCAGAAAACCTGGAGTTACTGTTCTAGGGGAAAAGGAGCAGGGTCTAGGTTCCCACCTTACTCTGCCTCCTCCTCGATCCCCCAGCTCTTCCCACCTCAGATCACAGAAGGTTACCTGCGGAACCTCTTGAAGGTGGACGTAGAACTACGGATGATTCTTCAATCCTTCTTGGCTCTTCGTGATGATGTCCTTCCCTCCCTCTTCCCTGTATCTTGGTTCATCAGGAGCGGATTGCAGTTGACCATCAAGGCCACTGAGTGATGATGATAATGCCAGCCAGCTTTTTCCCCATGACTTGGAGGAAGGAGATCTGATGTGGGAAGTCAAAAGACCTGCCGTGGAGCTTTGTTCTGATGCTTACTAGTTGCATAACCTGACAGGTCACCTGAACTCTAGGCCTGTTTCCCCCTCATAAAATGGGGATACCACAGTAGGTTTTAAAATCTGAAAATCTCATTTTTGTAAGTCAAAGATAATCTAATATCAGCCTATGGTTGATCCTAGGGTTCAACCTATTGGTACCTACCTTATCTACCTCATATAGAATGAAAAGGAGTAAAAGAAACAAAGGGCATGAGAGACTGCCTTGAGATGCTTCAGGGATTCCACAAATATAAGGGACTGTTGTTTATCTTCTCCGGACATTTGTCATTTAAAAGTAGGCCCTTGCCTTCCCCTTCTGAGTTTCCAGTGTCCACGATACCATTCTATATGCTTCCCTCTAACAATATGATTTTAAGTAAATAATAGTAAGTACAGAGATTGTAAACGGCATAATATCCTTTTATAAAGTTAAAAAAATTTAACGTGTTTTAGGAATAGTTTAGAGAAAGTGATTCTTAATGGCAAAATTTTAATTAGACTTAAACATTCACATACCTTCTGTGATAGGTAGAATAATGGCCTCCCAAATATGTCCACGTCCTAATCCACAGAATCCGTGTTACCTTTTATGGCAAAAGGGACTTGTCCATAGTAGGGATTATTCTGGATTATCTGGGAAGGCTTGATGTCATCACAATGGTGCTTACGGGAGAGATGCAAGGAAGTCAGAGTCAGAGGAGATGGTGACATGATGTTGCAAGCAGAAATTGAGCTGACACACTTTGAAGAGTGAGGAGGGGACCACAAGTTCAGGAACACAGACAGCCACTAGGCGCTGGAAAAGGAAACTAAATGAACATTCTTCCAGAGGCTCCAGAAAGAACTAAGCCCATTAGCCTTAGATTTTGGACTTTTGACTTCCAAAATTATAAGAGAATAAATCTGTGTTGTGTTAAGCCACTGTGTTTGTGGTACATTGTTACAGCAGCCATAGGAAACTAATACGCGGTTTCACTCCTAGGTCCATAAACTTTTTCAGATATATGCCAGAAGACATATAAAATAACGTTCACAGCAGCACTGGTCACAATAGCAGAAAAAAAAAAAACCCAAAATATAAAACCCTCAAAATTCCACCAATGAGAGAATGAATAAATAAACGCTAATGAAATATTATTTGGCAGTTGAAATACATTCACTCTAGTGAGATGAAAAAAATATGGGCCAGATTCGGTGGCTCAGCCTGTAATCCCAGTGCTTTGGGAGGCCGAGGTGAGTGGATTTCCTGAACCTGCGGGTTCAAGACCCGCCTGGGCAACTTGGCGAGACCTCATCTCTACAATAAATCAAAAATTAGCTGGGCAGGGTAGTGCATGCCTATAGTTCCAGCTACTTGGAAGGCTGAGGTGGAAGGATCGCTGGAGCCCAGCAGGTCGAGGCTGCAGTGGCCAGGAACGTGCCACTGCACTCCAGTATGGGCAACAGAGTGAGACTTCAACTAAAAAAAAAAAAAATCTGGATGAACCTTAGCAATATACTTTTTGTGTTTGTTGTTTTTTATTTTGTTTATTTTGAAACCATCTCAAAGTTACAGAAAAGTTGCAAGTATGGTCCAAATACCTTTTTGTTCTGAGTCATTTGAGAATAGGTTGCCAATTTGCTGTTCTGGCACCCATGATAGTCACGGATATATTTTTCAGGGTATATTTTCTACATACAAGGGCATTTTCTTACATAACCACAATACAACCATCAGAATCAGGAAGTTGTATTAACATTTGGCCACCATGTAATTCTCAAACCTCATTTAGGTTTCGTCAGCTGTTCCTAAGTACTTATCAGAGCAAAAGAGTCTGACTCAGGGTCATGTTTTACATCTGCTTGTCATTGTTTTTAGTCTCCTTCACTTGGAGCAGTTCTTCCATTTTTCTTTGACTTTCACGACTTTATGCTTTCGAAGATGACAGAAGACTCATCTCATGGAAGATCCCTCAGTGTGGGACATCTGTCCGATGTTTTCTCATGATTAGATTCAGGTTATGTATCTTTGGCGAGAATATCCCAGAAGCCACACCATGTTCTTTTCTCACTGCGTCTTGTCAAGCACATGATTTTGATTTGTCCCATTACTGATGATGTTCACTCTGATCCCTTGATTAAAATGGCATCTGCCTGGCTTCTCCACTGTGAAGCGACCTTTTTTTCCTTTAGAAATAAGATTTTTAAGAAATGTTTCAGTAGCTTGAATAGTACAAATGGTTTTTGGTTACATGGAGCATTGTAGAGTGGTGAAGAAGTCTGGGCTTTGAGTGTGCCTGTCACCCTCACTGGTGCACATTGTACGGAGTAGATTTTTCATCCTTCTGTGCTTCCTTCTCTCCCCCCTTACCTTCCCCTTCTGAGTTTCCAATGTCCACGATATTATTCTATATGCCTCCCTCTAACAGTATAATTTAAGCAAATAATAGTAAGTACAGAGATTGTGAACAGCATAATACCCTTTTATAAAGTTTAAAAAATTTAATGTATCCTAGGAATAAATATAGATGAGTTAAAAGCACATCAAAAGAAAAGCAAAAGCATCATGAACATGGAATTCAGGTGGAAGGAGGTGGTGAGAGGGGAGAAGAAGGAATGCCTGGGTATATGCACATTTTTGCCAAGTTTCTGGGGTTTGTGTTGGGTGGTGAGTTCACATATCAATTAAAAACATACATGTTTAGAAGTAAAAGAAGGCCATGTTTGAACCAATGGTAAGAGTGCATCAAGAAACTGAATTATGACTAATCTAATTCTGTATGCACTTAAGATCCAATTTTTAACAACGAAACAGATGGTTTGATAGGTCGATAGTGAAGAGATATTAGGAAGTCCAAGAGATGAACTTCTAAAATCACTCCAATAACCACCGTCCCCAGCCCCAACCACAGTGATAGAGTTTGTGCCCATATGAAGAAAACCAACATTCATTCCACATCCTTCTACTTTCTTGGTCATGACTGATTGGTTTGATCCCAGAGAACAGACTATACAGACAGAAGAAAGCTATTAAAGCTTAGAGCATTTTGATAGTAAAATATAGGAAAATTTATCTCCTTCCTGGAGAAATTTTGCATCCCCAGAATATTTGCATTTTTCCAACCTCATTTCCCTTTTGCAAGAGCAAATGTGAACTTCCCAGACCTCTGTTTCTTCCAGTCCCTGACTCTTTTATGTAGGGGACTGGCACAGTTGACACAAGCAAGGCTTTATTGGAAAAAGTCCTGAATTCTAATCCTGGTTGTGCCTATAACTACTTAGTGACACAAGGCAAATTAATGCCCTTCCCTGGGCCTCAATTAATCCAGCTGCCTGGGTAGAGCCTCGGCAGGCATATTTTGAAAAAGCTACTCAGACAGGGATCGTTGCCCTTGTTGGCCTCTTTGTCTCATTCACATACCAATGATTTCACTGTAACACTTTCATGCTTTTGTGTTCTGGGTGTTCCACTCTGTGGTAGATGCCCATCGGGTCGGGTCTTTCCCTGGGAAATGACCACACCCCACCGTCGTGGGCAGCCCCATTTCTGCCCTTTGACCTCATCTGTGGCTGCAACCAGTTTGTCTAGAGCTTGCCACCTGACTCAAAATAGGTCAGTGATAGCCTCTATCCCGAGAATTTGGAATTGGGACAAAGAGATTCCAGCCTCAAACTAGCCATTCTCGTGAGGCGCAAAGGAGATGGCTGTCTTGTAAGACTGGGTAATGGAAAACTTCCAGAATGAAGGGAGCCAGGATGGGAGGTGGGAAGTGCCTGCCGAGTTCTCAATTGTTTTCTTTGGTTTCTCGATTCCATTCCCTAGGGATGCCTGGCTTCCTTCCTACCTTGGATAGATGAGGTGATGAGATAATAAAGTCTTCTTTATTTTTCTTCAGTTGCCTCCTTAGAGAAAATTTGCATAGTGCATGCTCTCTGCTGTCCACGTTCCAGCTCAGCTTTCATCCTGGACTGGGAGAGTTTCATTTGGGTTAATGGACTCTAGACTCAACATCTATGGAGAGAAAACAAAGTGCTGGACTAGGGGTGGGGGGAGTGGTGGGAAATTAGAGGGATGTAAAAGTAAGCTAAAATTCTTCACTTGTCAGAGGGAGAGAGATACTTAGGAATTCTACACATTAGAAAAATACATTTGAATATGTATAGTAAAATGTTCAGGGTAATCACTGGAAAGATGCATATAAGATGCATATCTATTGAATAAATATAGTAAAACAAAATGTGCAGAGAGAATTTTAGACCTTTTGAGAGTATAGCTCTCCCTATTAGAAAAGCAGAAACAGAGACAGGAAGTCTCTCTCGATGAGAAGAGCAAAGATATTAAGTCAGTAACAATAATGACACTTTTGTCCTACCAAATTGGCAAACAAAACAAACAAAAATGACAATGCCTAGTGTTGCCTAGGGTATGGAGAAATGAGCTTTATATGAACTCGTGGTGTGAATATATATCGTTACAATCTGTCCAGAAGGAAACTCGGCAACAAATCCCAAAGCTGTAGTTCACATAATGTATTTTGACTTTTTAAAAAAATTTTGACTTTTAACCTCAAAATTCCACCTTTAGAAGTATATCCTAAAAAATATATACATATATATCCTAAGGAAATAATTAACAATATAATTAAAAGTATTCATTGCATATGAAAGTATCAAAATAACCTGAATGTCCCAAATTATGGTATTGTTATAATAAATCATGCTACTTTCATACTTCAGAATTCTATGCAGTCATTACCCAGTATAATGTTAGTATTTATTAGTATCCAATGGAAAGGCAATTTCCATTTGTTTAAGTAAGAACTAGCAAGATGCAAAGCAAATGTACTGAGTTTTTATACATCAATACGTATCTCTAAATGCATAGACAGGAAAATGTTCCAGAGGGCTCACACTATGATAATTAGGTGATATGTTTTTCTTTCAGTAATCAGCTTATGTTCATTTTCCTCTTTCTGACAGACTCCTGTGGTGACACTTTTTATGATAATAATAATTTTTTCAATAGTGACTTAGGATTGACCCAGAGCATTCATTCTCATGAATCCATTTGAACTACGGAACAGTCCAGGGAGTTCATCAGGGAAAATATTATCATCATTTACTTTTATTCATGGGAAAACAGACAAAGCTAGCAAGGTGTGGAAGTGGCGTAAATCCTTCCTGCTCTGTGTGAGAGGGACACAACGGAAGTGCCTAAATTCTCAGCAGCAGGTGAAGCCAATCGAAATACCAATCAGATGTGGTGTGACACATTCAATGGATGTGGGTCTGTGGACACAAGAGGAAAGGCTCGAGTAAGAACAGGAGAAAACCACAAGGCATCGGCAGGGGATTCGTAGCTGTGAAAAAAGGTATGGACACACACACACACACACACACACACACACAATCATCTTGGAAATATATTTATAGAAATATTAAGAGAGTTTGGCATTTTCCATGTAAAATTTTAAAAGTGTATTCCTTTCAAAGTGGGCGGTGTAGGTAGAACGAATGGTTGTCAAACACACGGGCAAGCCAGAGGACACGAAATCAGACAAACTTATATAGACAGGAGGGCAGGGAATTAAAATGAAGGGTGAGGGCAGTGTAACCGACTGCCCCACACAGAGGACTGTTCTGGGACCGGGGGTTTTCAGCGCTAGAACTGGGGAAGTTCAGACAAGCTGGTCCCTCTGGCACAGTGGAGAAGTAAACTTAAAAACTCAAGACAAAGCTTACAAACTCGGAAAGCGAGAAGAAGAAACAGAGTGAGCAGGGCAGAAAACTGGACAGCCTATGCTGCTCTTTTGACTTTATTTGAGGAGGCAAAGGTTTGCTGTTACGAATCGGCTGTTAGAAGGAGAGAGAAGCTGAGTGCGGTGGCTCACGCCTATAATCCCAGCACTTTGGGAGGTCGAGGTGAGAGGATTGCCTGAGCCCGTGGGTTGGAGACCAGCCTGGGCAACATGGTGAGACCTCGTCTCTACAATACATCAAAAAATTAGCTGGGTGTGGTGGCACATGCCTATAGTTCCAGCTACTTGGGAGGCTGAAGCAGAAGAATCACCTGAGCCCAGTAGGTCGAGGCTGTGGTGGCCGTGAGCGTGCTACTGGGTGACAGAGTGAGATGCTAACTCAAAAAAAGGAGAGAGAAGCATTTCCAGATTCGGGTGACAGCAGAGCTCGACTAGTGATAGTCAGGGCATTGGGCATCTGATGCCCTGGGCTTACAACTCAGTCCCACTGCTGTCTGCCTGAGTGACCTGGACAAGTTCCCCCAACCTCTCTCTTTTTTTTTGAGTTGGAGTCTCACTCTGTCGCCCAGGATGGAGTTCAGTGGCTCACTCAAGGCCACCGCAGCCTCGACACGCTGGGCTCAGGAGATCCCTCCACCTCAGTCTTCCAAGTAGCTAGAACTACAGGTGTGCTACCACACCCAGCTAATTTTTGATTTATTGTAGAGACGAGGTCTCACCAAATTACCTGGGCTAGTCTTGAACCCGCAGGCTCAGGCAGTCCTCTCATCTTAGCCTCCCAAAGTGCTGGAATGACAAGTTTGAGCCATTGCGCCTGGCCCTCAACCTCTCTTTATTTCAGTTTCCTCATCTTTAGAATGGGAATAATCACAATCCCGCCACATAAAGTAGAAATGAGCACAGAATGGGATCATTGCAGTATAATACCTGACACATATCAGCTCCCCAAATGCTACCTGTTGCAATGAGTACAATCACCTTGAAGCCAGGAAACAGCAGTGGCACCAGTGGAGGCTGTGGCATTTGCATTTCATGTCTAGGTGCTAAGTCGCTCCATATTGAAAATGGTCTTCTTTCCATTTCTTATCCCAACAACTTCTGGTCCTTTCCACCCTGCCATCTCCTCCACGCTAGGCTGGTTCTCTGCACTTCAGCCCTTAAAAGAGTCCTCAAGCTTTATCTCTTTTTGGGAAGACACCATTCTATCCCTCTCCCTCAAAAGAACCTACCGCCTCTGGGGAGCACATTTTTGTATTATTAGCAAGGACCATCTAGGGACAGAATATCTCAACTGACAGGCACCGTGGAATTTGCAAATTATGCTTTCTAGACTCTCCCATTTGTACTGCAGGACTTTCCAATATAACCCCACCATGACTAGGAAGAAGACTGGTCCTGCTTACTCTGCCCAGGACGTGGTCTTCACGGGGCTGAGAGATGGAGAGTGACCATAATGAGGTTGAGTATCAGGCAAGTGCTTGGCAAGTGAGCTCATTTCCGAGCTGATCTCTGAGAACCTCAATCCACAACTGGTTTTTAATTTTTGGAAATGCCCCAATCTCAGTTGTCAATGCTATTACCAGTGGAAAACAAATAAACAAACACCAAATAGCCATGCGGATTTTGCTGTAGGAAGAGGATTGCCTTTGGGGCCACACGGGGTATTTCCAGAGAATTTCCTGTGAGTGTTAGTCAAGCAAACACTGACAACAGGGGAATACTAAAGCTGGCTAATGTAAGTAGGAAACAAGATGAAATCCTCCTGGTTTTATGTGGTGTTGAAACAAATTCCACTGAGCATTATTATGAAGGGATCTTTCCCTGCTAAGTCTTGGTCCTCACTTTTAGAGTTGAACAGCAATATCTCAATTTCCAAAGGGCTTTTCAGTCAATCATTTGTTCATTCATCAAACATTTATGAAGGCATTGGAGATATAGGGATCAATGAGACACTGTCCTTTCCCTGGAGAAGCTCCTAGTCTAACATGGGAGAGAGATAAGTAAACAGAACATTATTATCAAAACCAGGCTGGGCACGGTGGCTAATGCCTATAATCCCAGCTCTTTGGGAAACCAAGGTGGAAGGATTGCTTCAGCCCAGGAGTTTAAAACCAGCCTGGGGACCATAGTGAGAGCTTGTCTCTACAAAAACAATAAAAGTAATTAGCCTAGTATGGTGGTGCATGCCTGTAGGCCCGCCTAATCAGGAGGCTGAGGTGGGAGGATCACTTGAGTCCAGGAGATTGAGGTTGCAGTGAGCTGTGATTATGCCACTACACTCTAGCCTGGGCAACAGAGTGAGACCGTGATTCAAAAAAATCAAATAAATAAATAATTAAATGCACTGAAGTTCATGGAGCAGATAAGAAAGGGTGTCTGTGACAGGCCAAAGGGCCATGGATTGAGATTTTAAGGAAAGTTTTTCAGAGGGGAGGATGTTGAACCATTGGAGGCTGTCAATGAAGACTAGGGGAGTGGTGATGGGACTGTGCTACAAGAGAATGTGTCTTTAACGAAGACCTAGAACATTGAGTGTCCACGGGCCATGTATAAGATCCATGGGGAAGACAAGAGTGGAGAGACTGGGGTGGAAAGTGCAGGTTTATGGAAGGCAGGCAAAGGACTGTGTGTTTTATTCTTTAGGTCATGGAGAACCATCAAAGGGTTTTGTATAGAACAGATTGATCTTGAGAGACTTGAGAACACTGAAGGATAAATTTTATGGAGGAAAAACTGGAGTTAAAATCGGTAAGGAGGCTCCTGCAATAGTTAAGAGTATTGATGGTCTAAACTAAGGCAATGTCAGTAGACATGAAAAAAAGCAATATAATCTGAAAATATATAATAATAATAATTACGATTGCAAACAATTTCATAGCACTTATTATTAACTAATACTTACAAAAAACTCTGAGGACGCATTATTATTATTATCCTTATTTTCCAGGTAACAAAATGAAAACCAACGGGGTTAAGAAACCTGCTCAAGGCCATTTGCTATTGAGGTGGACTGTCCCTGGTGGTATGGGGTCAGGAGTTGGGAATGTGATTGTACTTGCAGTCAAATCTTCATTATCTTGGCACAAATTAACTATGTGAGGGTCCAGTAGTGATCTTTGAAGAAAATAGTGAGTTAGAACGGTGTATAAGACTGGTTCACTCAGGGAAATACAGCCACTATAAGTAATATAGAAATTAGGGATTCACCATAGACATTAATCCCTACACAAATGTGGGAGAAGCTGGAGAAGCGAAGGTCTAGAGGGAAGGAGTTGAGGTTCAGAGAAATAATCATGAAACAAACTAAACAACGGGTGCAGATGGACACGTTGGAATTTGCTGGAAAATCCTAGAAGCAGATCTGATTGCATAAGTGAGACAACTGAAGGGAACTGTTGGAGAGTTCTGTGGAAACTGCAGCTTCCAGGGAAGTTTTTGGCAGTGCATAGCTGCTTCCTCTGTGGGTTTGCTGGTGTTCCTCGGGGCAGTTGCTGGTCTATGGGGCTAGCGGTCATGGAGATGGGCTAGACATGATGCAGAACCGAGCAAGAGTCAGTGGCGTGACCCTCTGAGAGCACTGCTTTCTGCTTCCTCTCTGCCTTCCGAATTTCATGCCCGTTCCTCTACTGACAAACAGTAACCCAAACCATAAGAGAAGGGTGTCCTGGGAAACATGGTTTCCAGCCCTAGCCACATTGACAAAACACAGTCTATCGTGGAAAAGTAGGAACACATAAGGGTGGGATCTTTGCACTTTTAGAGGCCCCTGAAGAACACAGCAGGGCACAATGTTGTGGCCTTGTGGCAGTGACTCAGAAGAGGCAAGTGGTACAACACGAGCCTCCTGCAGGAGGGTAAACCAGGACAGGAGCACGAACTCTGACTTCTCAGAAGGAGGAGGGTGGCAAGGACGCATGTGACCATCGATACCTTCCTAGGTGAAAGGAAGGTGGGAGTTCTCGAGCCCTACTGCAAAGGTGAACGAAGTCCACTGTAGGACGAAGGGAACTGGTAAGTGAAGCCAAGGTCTCGGGATTTTTCGTGAGGCCAAGAAAGAGACTGGCATGGCTCTAAGAGGGATCATGAAGCTCAAAAGCGCGTGACTACAGACTGAGCAATTGAATAAAGACTGAGGGTTTGGTTGCTAAGAGCAACATGGACAAGGAAAAGCACAGTTTTTACTGATCTGGAAAAAAGAGCTTTTGCAACACAAGGTGTGATTCAGTGCAGGGAAGGAATTGCATTCTTATCACTTCTGTGTCCAGCACAGTGCTCTATTTGTGTTTGATGAATTGAAGTGAAAAAGTGGCAATGAGGGCCTATGAGAAGGGGACAGCATGGAGATGCTCTGACAGACAGCTCAACTGTGTCCACAGCAACAATTAGATCAGTATTTAGAGCAGAGTCTCTCAACCTCAGCGCCGCTGACCTTTTGAATGGGACCATTCTGAGTTGTGGGAAGCTGTTCTGAGTATCATAAGGTGTTGAATGAATAGCATCTTCAGTCTCTACGCATGAGATGACAATAGCAGCCCCCTGGTTTTAAGAACCCCAAATGCCTCCAGACATCACTGAATATCCCCTGGAGTGCAAAACCACCCCTACTGATTTAGAGGGAGATAGCTGACATTGTTCCATTTTGTTAAACTAAGCTTCCATTGCACTAGGGTTTGGGATGAAGATCAAAGGGGCTTTTCTGAAAACAGAAAACAACCTAAAATTTCCAATAAAAGGTTTTTCAAATGAATCATGGTACATCTCTATAATAAAAATATTATGTAGCCATCAGAAATCATGGTGTAAAACTATATCAACATGGAAATATGCTCCACAATAATTAAAGTGTGTGTGTGTGTAAGTGTCTGAGTGTGTGTGTGTGTGTGTGTGTTTGTGTACATATATCTGGATTTGGCAAAAAATATGAAAAAATATACATCAAAATATCAGCAGTGAAAATCTTGGAAGAGGAGGGAGACAGGGAGATTTGCAGGTTTTTCTTTTGTTCATCTTTTGTTTCTTTATTTTCTACAAGCATATACAATTTTTTTTAAAGGTAGATATGGGAGGAGAGGAACTAGCCATTCCTAGAGCAAAAGGGTTTGTGTGTGTGTGTGTGTGTGTGTGTGTGTGTGTGTGTGTGTGTCTGGTTGACTTTGGTCCTAACGTTATTTGCCAAAAGGTGCCAGGATTTGGCCTTTGTTGTGACTCCTTTAGAAACCTAGCGTGTGTGTTTTTCTGGCAAAATCTAATAAAGTTTGTCTGAAGGCTGGAGAATGGGTAAACTGAGCTGTACCTCCATCTCGGCAGAGTCCAGGCAAGGGAACTACTCAGAAGAAGAGTCTAGAAGAAAGTGTGCTCAGGACAGTGGCCTAGAAGACCCCCTGCCTGCTGATGACCCAACAAAGGGAAAGACAGCCTGAGGCTTCTCTTTGGGAACATTCACTCTTTGGCCTAAATTGGCTGGGAGCCTCTTCTGAGTAACAGGCACTCATTGGGCTGCTTGCGTATCTTTAATTACCCGCAGGCTCCAGCAAGCAGCCCTTTCCCTTCCCCACAGGCCATAACCCTGAAGAGGCAAAGCCTTCAGGCTTCAGTGAGTCAGCCCACTAGGGCCAGAGAAGAACAAAATGGGGGGAGTGCAGCCGCTCTGGGGGGTCCTGGGCACCCGAAGCCAGTCAAGCTGTAAGCAGCGAGGAAGTGTGTGCACCTCTTCTGCGGGGCCTTTTGTTGGAGGGGCACAGGGTGGGGACTGGGAGGGAAGGCAGAAAAAAAATGAAGAACCCTCTCAAAAGCAACAGAAGTGATTTCTTCTTGTGTATTTATAAAGACAAGTTTTTAAAAGTGAGATTTGTTTGACAGTGAGTCATCCCCAACATTTGATAGATATGATTCAGATGACCTTCCCTGACAGCTTATTCTGAAAATACAGGCTAAAGTTTCCTGATTGTTCAGAAACCCTCAAAGAGTTCTAAAAGGCAGCATCATCAGCTTGATTTTTTAATCATTCGTATTTCGGGTGGTGGTGTTGGTAAGTTCAAAGCAAATAATAACAACCCCTGGCTGTGCTGGGAGCAGTGGACTCTTGCCTCAGACCAACAATAGCTAGGTCGCCATCTGCGGCAGAGCATAGAAATAAAGTGAAATCCATGAGCTCTGAGCTCTAAAACCCCTTCCTCCATAACCAACAGGGAGACCTGACCTCGAGCAAGGTACTTTACCAACCTGTGTTTTTGTCTGCTCAGATGTAACATGAGAATAGAGTTAGAGTAGACAGAGTTAAGGTCCCAACCAGCCTTCCTTGATAGCCCACTGCTCAGTCAAGGCTAAGTGTCAATCCTCTTTGTAACCTTATCATTTGGTGTTTATCTCTTTAATAACGCTTGCCACAGAATAGCATCATTGCCTCTCTGGGCTACAAGCCCTCCGTAGACTACAGGGAGAATCCCTGCAGTATTCACCACTGTATTCCCAGAACCTGGAACGTTGTCTGTACATAGCAAGTAGTCAATAGATATTTGTTAAATGAGAGCGTGTGGATCTAAGGGTAACCCAATTCCAGGTTCCAGGCTCATTCTTCAACCTTCTATTACTTCCTCTGCCTTCTCATTGTTTTTAATCATAGAAATTCCTACCCAAGCTTTGGGTAACCTTTGAGACACTTTGGGGAACCAGCTACTTAGACACCTTTAAGTCCCTGAATGACCAAAATGAGGTCATTGTTGTAGTCCAAGGAATGCACTTCTCAACTGTTCAGCTATGAGACTGTAATCAACTGAATGCTGAAGCTGCTGATCTCTAAAGTGCATTGCCATGTTTGCTCCAAGGTCACTCCTCCTAAGGGCTGCTTCCAGTCAATGACTGAGTCCACTGGGCATATCAAGGCTACCTTGTTCCTAGTAGGTATGGGTCCTCTGATGAGCATCTTTGGCTTGAGGATTCCCCAGTGGGCTTGCTGAACTCTTTTTGAAACTTAGAATCAATCTAAGATGCATCTAACTAACCAACCAAACCTCTTCCCTCCCTCCTTCCCTTCCTTCTTTCTCTTCCCTCTCTTTCTTTCCTTTCTTCCTTCCTTCCTTCTCTTTCTCCTTCACTTGGGGTCAGATTTACAGCTGATGGCTCTCCTCTGACTCTCTTCACATTCTATCTCACAGGCATTTCCTTTAACATGTTTTGTCTGGTTTCATCTTGTCTTCACATATGCTTCTTAAAGGACTTGGACTGACGTAACTACTTTTATGAAAATATCCTCTGCACCCACTGGATGGACCCTCAAGTATCTTGTTTGTCCTTTAACTCACATCTAGTAATTTGGATCAGAGTAGATTAATCACATTTTCTCTTCAAAGAATTTGGGATTGGAAGTCACAGAGAATCTGTTTCCCTCAGTTAGAGCCATGCCCACAGATTAACAAAAGGTAGCAGTGGGCAGCCCTCTTCTGACCATGATGTATTTGGAGATGCAAAGAAAGTCACTCTGGAAAGAAAGTGACACAAACTTTAGAGACCTAAAAATGGTACTGCCTGAGAACCTAATAACATTACTGTCCCCTTGTTCTAGGCTGTCAGATGTCTAGCTGTCCTTAGTTTCTACAGGATACTTTAGAGCCTATCTGATACATTCCACTTTGGGCTTACACTAGTTGAAACTGAATTTGGTTGCTTGCAATCAGAAGAATCTAGACTGAGAGTCAGCACTCAGACTAAATAAAATTTCAACAACAAAGTAAGTCCAATGTTAACATTTAATGACAGAGGATAGTTAGTAACTCCCTTTTCAAGGAGAAGCCATATGCCCCATCATGAGAGTGACTATATAATTTTTAAGAAATTTTTTTAATAGAGGCAGAATCTTGCTGTGTTGCCCAGACTGGATTCAAACACCTGGGCTTAAGTGACCCTCCCATCTCAGCCTTTCAATGAGCTAAGACTACCTATGCATGCCATCATATCCAGTTTTAACTGTATAATGCATCATCTAAAATGTGATCCTTTTGAGAGTAAAAGGGGGGTGCTATTCATAGGTTCACTAAAACCACCCACTTGATTCAAGACTTTGCTGGACAAACCATGGCCTATTATAGTCACACAACCTCCAAAAGCAGAGCCAGTTGGCAAAAGAATTAATGGGGCTGGATGCAGTTGTGGTGAAACCCTTTAGAGCATCTTATTGAAATCACAGTTGTCTCTAACAAAAGAGTTTTTGAGAGTAATTTTTCCATACTTTTGATTTTCAGAAAAGAAAACTGAGGTCCAGGAAGATGCAACAAGCTTAAGGTTACTCGACTGAAAAGTAGAGAAGCTGGACTCAAACCCCCTGGTCTAGTGCTCTTTCCTATATACAATAGTCCTCAAAAGTGTTAATTTCCTTTCAGTGTGAGCTCGGGACTCCTCCACCTGCCTGGAATACCAAGGTTACTCAGAACACATATTCTTAGGGTCTAGCTGTCCTCCTTATTTACAGAGGATACTTCTAAAACCCTTAGTGGATGCCTGAAACCATGGATATCACCAAACCCTACACACTTGTGTGTGAGCACACACACATATATACAGATATATACACATATATGCTGTGCTTTTTTCTTATCCATATCTACCTGTGATAAAGTTTAATTTATAAATGAGGTGCAATAAGAGATTAACTTTTGATACTAATAAAAATAGAATTATAACAACATGCTATCATAAAAGCTATATGAATGTGATCTCTCTCCAAAGAGAAATGCGGTCTCTCTGTCTCCATATTTTATTGTATGTAACATTTCTGGACTGCAGTTGACCATGGGTAACTGAAACCATGGAAAGTAAAACCTCTAATAAGGGAGACTACTATATATTCTGAAAACATTCATTGGGAATGTCTTCCATGTGCCGTGTGGCAGATTGCATTTTTCCAAAGATGTTTGCAATGGTATTTCCCATCCTAATGTTCCCCATTGAGAGGTAAAATGTGTTTTTCTAACACTTTGAATCTAGGTGAGCCTTTTGACCAAGAGATTATGGTAGAATTGTGGCTTTCTTGAAGCTTCTTCTTGGGCTGCTTATTGTTAGGAAATTTCCTCGGGGATCCCAATACTTGGGCTGTGAGATGGGCAAGCCACCTGGAGATACTACAGTCAACAGCCCAACCAACATTCCAACCAACAGTCAACATCAACTCCCAACCATATCCATGAGCCATCTTGAACATCCAGCCTTGTCTAGCCTTCAGAGGACTGCAGCCCAGCCAATGGAGTTGCAATCTCACTCACAAATAACACTGAATCTCCAAACTGAACCAAATCAACCCAGAGAAACCTTTAAAACATTTTTTTGTTTGTTTTAAACCACTAAGTTTTGAAGTGGTTTGCTAGGCTAAAATAGATAACCAGAATACCTGGAATTCTCTCTCCAAGCTCAAATCAGGTCCAAGTGGGGCATAGACCTCTATCTTGAGGTAAAATGCTCACCTCCTAATTATAGCCACTGTGAATAATCTGCTGTTTGTCAAAGGAGCTTTGTGGGGGAGCTTGAAGTACCATTCATCTGAGCTTTAATTCCCTGAGATAGGAACAATGAGTTCCACTGAGATCTTTTCATGAAAAAAACCAAGGTAAGATACAAGGATAGTTGGCACTCTATCCATGACTCGATCTCTTACTTACCTGACTCATCCCCTAAACTCTCTGCTGTGATCTGGCAAAACCTTGTAGTTTCAGTGCTTCAACGACAGGTGGCTGTTACACTGTACCAGGTTGTGGTCTCACCCCAAGTTAAACTCCTGTCTCAATTCACCTTCTCCAGTCTTACTCATCTTCGGTGTCATTTGGGACTGGCTGCTTTCCTCTCACAGGGCCTCCTAAGTGCTTTGCTTTTGTCAATACAAATGAGTAACACATTTTATTGAAGCTACCTGTTGATATGACCAATTTCTCAGGGAGGATATAAGCCTCTGGGTGACAGGACAGTCTTACCTACCTATCTCATCTGTCTACCCAGCATTCATTCATTCATTCATTTATGTTCTTATTTCTTTTTTTTTAGATTGGAAAATATAGTTTATTTAGAAAGTAAATTAGAGAGAAAGAAAGAAGAGATTCACCTCCCCAAGGTAGGGGAGGATGCCAAAGCCTATGCTCTTATTTCTTTTTGAATTCTCAGTATTAGGCCAGACACTGATCAGTAAATGTTTGCTAGAGTAAAACTGAGGAGGGTCAATGACTCAATCTCTTTCCTTTTAACCAGCCCCTCTTGCCAACAATGCCTTCATCTACCAATAACAATCACAACCACCACCATAAAAGCAGATCCTTCTTCTAAACATTGTATATGCACAACACATACAATCCTCACAGCCTTGTGAAGTGGATATTATTATCTTTGTTTTATGGATGTGGAAATGGGGTCAAAACAAGATGCAATAACTCACCCAAGAACCCATGGTTGTAAGGGGCAGAGTTAGGACCTGAACTCACACATTGTAATTCTGAAGGCTGGGCTCTTCCCTGCCCTTCAGCACTGCCCCCTGGAACTGACTGCCCATGGCTGGAATTCCCCAAGAGGGCTCGGGGTTAACCTCTCCTGGCTCCGCTCCGCCACGCTCTGTCTAGGGCAAGTTGCTAGTAACTGCTGCCTTCCCAGAGGGAGATGAGGTTAATGAAAGAGGAAGAAAGGCAGATAAATAATTTACCACCTGAGCACTGAGAAGAGATTTCTTGGATTAAGAATCAGGAAACTGCGAAGGTCTAACTTAGACAATACAGTAATAAATGACACAATTATTCTCCAATTGACTACAGGCACATTCTGCCTAGGGGTCTCCGGGTCACTTGATGTGGCTCCTGCCTCTGCCCTTCCAACATCATCTCTGCAAACACAGGCAAATGTCCACCCTCTGTCAACATGAATTTGCTTGTAAAGCAAATTCTATCTTTTTCTTTAAAGGAGTGAATCTCCCAAGTCATTAAGGGTGTATGTCGAGCTAATGGGATCGGGAACGGAAGTGGGGAAAGAGGGAGATGAAAGGGACCCCCGTAGGACTCCTAGGAAGATGTGGCTAAACCACAAAAAGGTTTGTTGAGGACATCAGACAACCAGTCACCCATATTTCAAAACAAAACCAAAACCCTGTTTTCTCTCTAAAAGAGGAGTTATCTTCTCTTTGCATGGTGTGTTGGGGACACAGTATAAGCAGTGAATGGGAGTGTGGACTCCGGGTCTGGATGGTCCGGCTTGGAATCCTGGCTGCACTGCTCTCTAACCTGTGGGAGCTGGGGTCAGTGTCTTAATCTCTCTGTACCTTAGTCTCCTCCTCTATAAGCTGGGGGGAGGGGGGGAACGGTAACAACAGCACCTGATCCAGATTGTTGTGCTTACACATGTAAAGCACTTAGAACGGTGCCTAGTACATTGGAAGTTCTTGGCAAATATTAACTTTAAAAAATGGCAAAATGGGAGACCCAGAGCTTACCCTGTCTCCGACAAGGGCTGTGGAGTCAAGATTCTGCAGGTGACTTCCTTCTGTTGTCAGAGGTTACAGGTCAGAAAGAAGAGTCTCGCCAGAGGGGCTAGAAATTGGGGGAAAGAATGTTAAGGTGAAAGAGTCATCATTTTTCATCATTTGGAAACATATCCAGTCATTCCACCCATATATCTAGCCATTCACTTATTAAACACAGGTAATTATTACAATTATTCTGAGCAGGTCCTGTCCTGGGGGCCATGGGTAGAGAAATGAGTGAGAAGAGCCTGTGTTGAAACCATCACATTTCAGGGAAGAAGAATTTCTACATTTGTGTGTAGAAAGAACATGAATACCATGGGTTCCCAAGAAGATCTGGGTTCAAATCCTGGCTCCAATCACTCATGAGCGGAGTAAGCTTAGGTTTGTCACTTCCCTAGATTTCAGATTTCTTTTCTCTAAAACAAAAATAGCAATAATAAAAACATGTACTTCATAAAATTTTCATAAAGGGTAACACCTAAGATGTTGAACACAGAGCTTAGCACATAATACACACTCAATAATTATAATCTTTAAAAGAAAAGTGCTGTAATAGATAAAAGTGATGTAAAGTGATAGAAAGCATGGTGGCTTTAAAAGAAATAGTGGCATAAACAAAATGCTGTGTGTAACAAAAGGAGAGGGTAGGTGTTAATCCCACTGCAGAGAGCCCACTGCAGAGAGCTGAGGGGGAGAGTAAGCTGAGTGGGAAAGACCACAGAGAGGAGGGAATATTGGAACTGGTTTTGTAAAAGTCCAGCCTCACCATCACGCAACATACCTGGGTGAAAAAAAAAAAAAAAAACCTGCACTTGTGCCCATTGAATCTAAAATGAAATTTAAAAAAAAGAATTTTTATTAATGGATGGATAGAAAGATGGATGGATGGATTCCTGCTAGAGCAAATATAGCAAGGTATTAACAATTAAGCATTAGTCAGCGAGTATATGAATGTTCACTAGATAAATCAACTTTTCTTGTTGTTGTTGTTGTTTTTCTTTTGTTTTCTTGTTTTGTCGTTTTTTACTTTTTGTTTTTGAGGCTGAGTTTCACTCCGTGGCCCAGGCTGGAGTGCAGTGGCGTGATCCCTGATCACAGCAGCCTCGACCTCCTGCACCCAAGTGATCCTCCTTTCTCAGCCTCCCGAGTATCTGGGACTACAGGCGTGCACCACCACACCTGGTTAATTTTTATTTTTTGAAGAGTCAAAAGATCTCCCTATGTTGCCTAAGCTGGTCTTGAATACCTGGGCTCAAACAATCCTCCCACTTTGGCCTCCCAAAGGGCTAGTATTATAGGCACGCAGCACTGTCCTCGGCCAGGGGCACTCAAATTTGCTAAGTCTGGAATCTTTCTTAGTAAAATGTTAGAAGGAAAAGCTAAAGATAAAAAGGAGTAGAAGTTTACCAGGGAGGAAAAGAGGGGTGCTCCAGGGAGGAGAAACGGCAAGTTCCGAGAAGGGACATTCCGTGAGACAGGTACCGGGAGAAGGGGGAGGGGGCATCAGGCCTGGACACAAAGGAGACTCTTCTTGACAACATGCAGTTAGGCTTTATCCTGCAGGGCCACACTTCCCGAGATCCATTCTGTAAACCACTTGCCTTGGAAGATGTCAGTTACTGCTTCATAAACACAGTCTGTGCCAGCAAGTGTGGAAAGCACTGGGTGGAACCAGGGTGCGCTCTTCACTCGTGGACTGGCGCACACCTTGGACACGTAAGGGGGCCTCTCCCTATAGGAAGGAGAAGAAGATGCAGCATTTCCCGAACACAGTTGTCCCACAGCCTCTATTACGAGCTCTGAGAAATTATGCTCAGCCAATGCCGCTGTTGGGATGCCAGCGTAGCCCGCATGTTCACATCTGCGTTCAAGCTGAGTCTCTGAACTATGTGAAGAATGGCAGATTGAAGGCTGGATGGCGGGGTGGGAAGATGGAAGGCAGGAGACCAGAGCAGAGGCCAATGTGAGGGTGCATGTGGTAGACATCCAAGGTCCAGGGCACTGCCAGTGGGAAGAGGGGACGCGGCCCCAGGTATCAGCAGGGACTCTGCAGCCACACCTCTGGGTCTGAACCCCAGCACTGCTCCTTCCAAGCTGATGACCTTGGACAAATGGCTTCACCTCTGCATGCCTCAGTACTGTAAGAGGAGAGGAATGTGCGTGCCTCAGTTTCCTCTTCTGTAAATGGAGAGGAATGTGCTCACGGGAGATACTGTGAGGACTGAATGAAATGATATTTATAAAGCACTTAGAAGAGTGCCTGGTATGTACTCACACTGCAAGAGCATTTGGTTCATTAAATGGCGAGGAGAAGATCGAATTCTCAGAAGAAGTTTGTTGGAGCAGGTTGGACAGGAGCGTGAGCTCCATACAAATCTCATCTCTGCTCTCCCGTCCCACGCTGGTTTCTTTGATCTTTCTTTCAGTTCCCTCCCCCAACCTCTTCCTTGTTTTGTTTATAGACCAGAGCAGTCATATTGCTAGATAAAGAAGCAGATTGGGGCTTTCTAGAGCATTCAACTTATAGGAATACAAATAAAACAAAACAAAATAATTTTAAAAATAAAAAGGACCTATTAGATTAAAATTGCATATTCATATAAAATATGTCATCAAATGACATACGCAGAAAAATAGCAGTGGTATGGACTATTCACGTGCCCACCATCCATCACACCAGGATACCTGCCACGAAAGCTGGGACCCTGTTGTTGGCCCATGGGGGCTCTCCATTCCTGGGTGCTGCTGGGAGAGGCAGTCCCTTGCCAAGCTAGGAGGATGCCAAAGCTTAAAGGTAAATATTTTCCTTATGACATGTCCCCTAAATGCAGGCCAACTCAGTCTGGTGCTCATCCAGAGAAATGGACATTTGTTTCTGGAAGACATGCTGTCTCTGTACATCTCAGCAGAGGCATCTTTAGAAAGACTTTCAAAGGTGATTCTGATGACGTGCTATTTTTGTCTAACGCACTTGAGAACATCATTGCCATGCAAGTTGAAACTCTCTTAAAATGTAGTACTGAGATGATGACCTGGGTCTTCCTGACTCCAAAGCCCTTGTTTTTTCCACCACACAGACCCTTATAGACAAGTGCCTGTGATTAATCCACCCATTACTCCAACACCTCTGTATTAGGTGTTGCAACATGCTGGAAACTTTGAGAGCTGCTGAGAATGAATTGGTGAACACGTCAGGCACGTCCCTGCTCTCATGGGGCTTCTGGACTCCAGAGAAGCTGCTGAGCAGAGTTGAACTGCTGTGAGTAGGATGGGGAGATAGACTCCCTTGCCCCCCACTCACGTGGCACTGATCTACTCTCTAACCCACTCGGGAAGCCAAGACCTGAGTTAGGGGCCTGTGTGTCATCATCAAATCAAAGCCAGGGCTGGCTTTTGGAACGTGGCACCTTAGAGAGCACAGTTTAGGCCAGTTATCCTCTCCCCTGGCTGCCCATGGAGACATCTAGGAGTATGCATTCTCATTCCCAATAAATATGATGAAAAATCTCTGAGCTAAAGACTCTTTAGGAGGCTTAGAGCTGACCCAAAGACTGAGAAGATGCTCTGCCTCCATGCTCATCTGCCCATAAACTAGACCCCCCAAAATGCCCTAGATCTTAGAGTTTCAGATATGTTCGTATGTGTATGTCCTCAGCACTCCAGTAAAGAAGGCAGACTGTCAGGGCTGGAATTCTGGCTCAGCTACTTGCTAGCTATGTGGCCTTGGACGTGTCTTTTAACCTCTTAAGGATTCAGCTTTCAATTAAGAGGATTAAATAAGTTAATAGATATAAACCTCTTAAGAGAGAAAATAACGTATAGCAAATACAGTTATATGTTATGTCAGCACTTGTTTTTCTCATTGTGAGAAAATCCCGCAGACCAACACGAAGCTTTGGGGAATAGCCCTCAAACTCACAGCCTGGGCCTTCTTCTGTGGTCCAGGTCTTTTCCTATTGTTTGGGTCTCTTACTGTGCCAAGTTTGTAAATTATCATATTCCATACTCCAATGTCTCTTTCAATTCATTCTTATTATTTTTTGGCTTTAAGCATTGTGGTAATTTCAGAATGGCTTCAAATTCTTTTCTACCTCATCCTACTGAAAGATGGAGTCTAATTTCTGCTCTCTTTATTCTCGGCTAAGCTTAGCATCCTGCTTGATCAATTGAATGCAGTAGAAATGATGTTCTAAAATGAGGGGGTGCCAGGTGTGGTGGCTCAAGCATGTAATCCCAGCACTTCAGTAGGCTGGTACGGGAGGATTGCTTGAGGCCAGGAGTTTGAGACCAGCCTGGGCAACATAGTGAGACCTTGTCTCTACAAAAAATAAAAGAATTAACTGGGCATGGTGGCGTGTGCCTGTGGCCCCAGCTATTAGGGAGGTTGAGGCAGAAGGATTGCCTGAACCCAGAGGTCAAGGCTGCTGTGAGCCGTGATCATGCCACTGCACTCCAGCCTGGGCAATAGGGTGAGACTCCCAATTCAAAAACATATAAAATAAAATAAGGAGATGAGGTGATAAGAAGCCTGGAAGTTTCTGCCTGGGCATCATAATCACGGAACACATACTCTGGAGAAGGCAATTACCTTGTACGAAGTTCAGCCATGCTGACGCCACATGGCAGGGTCTTGAGATGGCATGAGGAGAGACAGGCCTGGGCAGCTCTCTTACACCCAAACCCTCGGCCATTCTCTCAGCAGAGACCCCAGGTACCTGGTAGATGAGTCGTCCCTACTGAGCTTGACCTCAAGGGCAGATTCATGGACAAGAGAAGTTAGTAAGGTCTAGGGCGAATTGTTTTGTGGCAGTAGATAATTGGGACAGGAATGGAGAAATTCAATCCAGGGGCAGCTTTATTGGCAGAGCAGAGCCATATATAAAACAGGACAGGGATGTCACGATGAAGAAATGACACACATTCTGTGAAGTTGGGTAAAGCTGGCCTTAGCAACTCAGCTGGCCGCCTGTATGTTGTTGATCCAGCTGGAGTTGAACCTCAGCGTTCCTCTCATTGCTGTAAAAATTTCTTTTGTGTTCTCCACAGCTACAAGCATATTCCGCAAGAGGGATGCTGAGGATGACTGGGAGGCAAGGCTGATTCACAAAGCTGAGGCGCAAAAAGGAGATGATTCATATGTGAAAGAGGTGAAATTCCATTAAACCAAACTTTATGAGCATCTTCGATGTATGAGCCCAAGCTCTACTGGTGAAATCCCCATGGTGCGTGGGTGGGACCAAGAATTCCCTTCCGCTCTGTTCAGAGCTGCACCAGAGGTTAAGTGCAGGGATCAGTGGGGCACAAAAGGGATCTATTCAACTCTACCCCAAGGACCAGAAAAGATTTCATGAAGGGGGAGGTGCTTATGTTAAGTATTGAGGAATGAGTAGGAGTGCAGCAGAAAGCCACCAGAGAGGCAGTCATAGCGCAGTGGTTAGATACCTGGAATCTGGGGATGGGAACTGCACGGATCCAATTCCTAGCTCTATCACTGACTTTATAGACTAGGAAAGTCGCTTAGTCTCTCTGAGCCTTAGTTTCATTTTTAGAATAGGATGAACAATTGTGGCAACTTATTCTGAGGGTTAAAGGTGTTAGAACAGGCAAAGCACTTAAAATAGTGCCTAGCGCATTGCAAGCACGCGATGTTGGCTCTGGTTGAGAAAATGGCTCGTGCAAAGGTATAGAGGTGAAAAAAAAAGAAAACATGGAGAGTGACAGTTCATAATGACTAACGCCAGGAATTGACAAGGACACAGGGGTGGGGCACACTGGCCAGCAGTGGGAGATGAAGCTAGAGAGGTCAGAGAGGACCCGATCCTGAAAAACCTTGTCTGCAATGCATGGATTTTATCTTCCAGGGCAGTTACACTTCATCAGGGTGTGTTCCTGGGAGGAGATACTAGAATCAACATTTGGGCAGTGTGTTTTTTTAAAGCATCTTTGATATTATAAACTCCTAGTGTTTGGATGATGCACTCAACCCAACATAAAGACGGGCACAGTCTTCCTGAGACACATGGTTGTCCTCAGGGCACCGGTGACCTGCCATTTCACAGAAATGAGGGAGGGAACCCCACTATGGGCCATACTCAAGCTTCGGCAGGCATGAGAGTTTTAAAAGCAGAGGGTGTGAGGAGCTGAGTACTGAAGACTGAGAGCCCTGTAGTGAAATGCACTGGAGGGCTGCAGTTGGGTGAGAATTAGGGTTAGCCTCGCATTTCAGGAACGTCAGTCTGGGGACAGTTTGAAAGAAGTGTTAAGATGATAGAAGAAACTAACCAGGGCTGGAAGCAGATAGATGAGTAGAAGGATACCACGATGGTCCAGGCTAGAGATTATAGGGCCTCGGGAGAACACTACAGTGGTCCATGCTAGAGATTGTTAGGGTTTAAAAGATGTAGCCATGGAGATGGAAAGGAGGGGCCACAGTCTTCATGGCAGAATTTGTGCAAGAGGGTATAATAAAAATTTCCAGCTTATCAAATAATCTTCAGCCCATGTTGGGGCCTTTGGCCCAGAAGTATCCCCCTGTCTTGTATCTCAGACCAGGCTGCACAGATTCACTCTTTGGGCTCAGAGGGAGTGCCTACAAGATGTCAGGCCCTGGACTGGGCAATACAAATGAAGGCTGTGATTATTCTCTCCTAGACTTTTCTTGTTGTATGCAGTCAAAACACCACAAATAATGTTGACCCACTGACTTGTGGGTTTTTGTAGCTGAAAGCCAGAACCACAGGAAGGTCACTCTCTGAAACCCATAATCAGGCGGATTTCCCCTTGTTGGTTTTGCAACCTCCAAATCCAGCCTGACTCAAGAATGCTGCCTTCACTGGGCTGCTGAGAGATGGGAGCAGAACCTGTCTGTCTTCGCACCCAAATCCCTGGAGATTAGACCCATCATCGTGTCATGACTTGGAGGCTTCTGACAGGCAAAACCGAGACACAAATCCCCTCCGTTGTAAAACCATGCGGGAAAGTAAGCCAGCCCAGATCTGAAAGCCTCATTCTTAAAATCTATCTGATCTCCAGGAACTTCACTCCACATCCTGCTGCCTGCAGTTCCCACCCATAAAACTGGTGGCTGGCGGCTGCTCTGCTCCCTGGGGGAGAAGAAAGATGCCCCTACCATCCACAATGCAGGTGCTTCTTGGATAGATGTCTTCCGCTGAAGTACTCATTTCAAAACTTGGCTGGGCACAGTGGCTCACACTTGTAATCCCAGAACTTTGGGAGGCTGAGATGGGAGGATTGCTTGAGCCCAAGAGTTCAAGACAAGCCTAGGCGACATAGCAAAACCTCATCTCTACAAAGAAAGTATACATAAAAAATAGATTTATATATGTGTATACACACACACACACACACACACACACACATATAGACTGACGTGGTGGCATGCACCTGTAGTCCCAGCTACTCAGCAGGCTGAGGCAGAAGGATTGCCTGAGCCCAAGGAGGTTGAGGTCGTGGCGAGCGGTGATTGTGCCACTGCAGAGTGAGTGGTGGCAGAGTGAGACCCCAACTCAAAAAATACCTTGTATTTTTGCGATATAATTAAGCACACAGGCCAAAGGTAAAAAGGAGGCGGGAGGCTGCCCAGGGGAAGACACAGTGATGATGCTGAATGTCTTTCTTGGAAAGAGGAGACTCAGGGTATGAGTTCCTGGCAGAGTCTGGGAATCTGAGCTAAGCAAGGAGTTTGGGGCAGGAGAGAAGGTTATGGGGGTAAATGCTACTTTCTTGTAACCTCCTTCATTCCATGGAACCGAGCGGCCATCTGAGGAGAGATATCTTGGGGACAAACCAAAGTCAGTGGGCCGGACTGTCCCAACCATAGGGGACACGCAGGGGAACAGAGAAGGAAGCCCTGCGCGCCGACCCTGGGAGGGAGACCAGAAGGCTGGTGAGGAGTATGAAGATGTGGAAGGGGGAGCCGGAAGCCTGGATCCATTTTCTGACCTGGAGAACATAGTGAAAAAGACTTGGGTCACTTCCAGTAAGGCAGCTCTAGAAGTACCGACCTGACTTGCAATGACAACAGAATCAAATTCTGGGTGTTCCCACTCACCTGGGTTACCAGGGAACAAGAGATCAGGATTTATCTTCCCATTTTCTAGATCAGGAAACTGAGGCATAGGGAGCTGAAGCAAAGCACCCAAGTCCATACATCTAGTGGATAACAGAGCCAGGATTAACCTTTTTTCCTGTTTTTTGTTCTCCCTCTCAATCCCTCATGGGTTTTTTAAAATTTGCTATTTAATATTGTGCTCCTCAAAGCATGGGAATTCTCACCTGGGGGGGGTACAGATGCTCATAGGCACCCAAAGTCCTGCTCTGTAGCTTGCCAGCTGAGTGAGCAGCCCACCAGCTGCAGGGTTCCCCCTCCCGCCACCACTGCACAGTACCCAGACAAGGGGCGGGGGAATCGTTCTTCCCTTTCCACAGGCCCACCACTCCAATTCACAGTGCATGGTGACACCCAAGAGATTGCCAAGTCTGCACCAGGATGTGCTCAGTACCCACCAGGGATGGACAAGGCAACACCAGCCCCAGGCAGGAATGGCCACTACCATGCCTCACCCCAGCTCAGACCCTACTGTCCTTGCACCTGGGGCTCTGTCAGAGGCAACAGCAGTCACTGGGCAGGGTAGGAAAATGGAGGCCAGGCCAAACAGTGCTTGAACATTGGGGAGTGGGCTACTGAGAACCGATCTTGGGTGGGCAGGGAGGTAGCAGGAGGTAAGGCGGGCATGAGCTACAACTCCAAATCCCTGGAGGACTCTCGATTGTCCCACCAGATTTGACTTACAAAAGAAAAAAAGACATTATTAAGAATTTCAAGTCCAGGTACAGTGACTCAAGCCTGTAATTCCAGCACTTTGGGAGGCCGAGGTGAGAGGATTGCCTGAGCCCACGGGTTGGAGATCAGCCTGAGCAACTTGGCAAGACCTCATCTCTACAATAAATCAAAAAAATAGCCAGGCATGGTAGTGCACGCCTGTAGTTCCATCTACTTGGAAGGCTGAGGCAGAAGGATCGCCTGAGCCCAGCAGGTCGAGGCTGCAGTGACCGTGAGTGTGCCACTGTGTTCCAGCCTGGGCGACAGAGTGAGATTCCAACTCAAAAAAAAAGTTTTAAAAATTCAAGATGGCAGCCACAGGACATTAAAGAACCAGGTTCTCAGGCCATGATTTTGTTAAGCACTGGCCAGGCCATGTGTTCTTTGATCTGTGGCCGCCATGTTTTCTTAGCTTTGGCTCCCTCCCGTATCTTGGAGAGGTGAATCTCCTCTCTCTCTCTCCCTCTAATTTACTTTCTAAATAAACTGCATCTTCCAATCTAAAAAATAAAAAGAGCAGGGCTCTCCGAGGACAGAGCCTTGGCTACAGGTCCATGACACTGGCCCTGGGAATATACAAGCTCTGACAGCAATGGCCTTCAACTATAAATACCACCCAGTGAGCTGAGGCGTGCCAAGGCCCCCAAGCCTTCTGAATTCCTTCTGCCAGTGCTCAGGTGGCTTCCATGATCTTGTGGGAAGTCAAGGAAACATCCTTCCATTGTCACCAGTGCTGTCTTCCACTCTGTGACCTCTAGGGCCGCTGCTCCCGCCATTGCTACCCCCCTCAACAGGACAGGAATGGGCTCTTCCCCTGCCAACGCTTTTGTGTCACTTACTGTGTTCGAGAAAGTGTGACCTGGCTCTTTCCATTTTTCCTGCATCCTGTATTGAAGAATGTGGGAACATCTGCTAACACAAATGTGACACTATAATGAACATATCTTCCATCTTGGACACGAAAGGGAGTTTCATTAATAATTATGCCAGAACAATAGGAGTAGGTGGGACTGTCCAGGCAAACCAGGACACACGGTCTTAAATAGGAAGACGTTTGATTGGTCTTACACTGTGCCAGACACTAAGAGTTCCAACACTGCCACCTCAAACCAGTTTCTTAACATGGAGCTCAAGCACCTGGAGTCTCTTCCTAGTCAGGGAAATTTCCCGGTCCTTCTAAGAGAAGGCTCAGCCTTTCCCCACTCTGCCTCTTTTCCAATCGATATTCCTAATCTCAGTGTCTGTGTACCCAACACTCTTTGCCAGGAAGCCTGGCAGGTTGTTATTCAAATCTAATTCCTCAAGAACTGTGTTGGGACTCCAAGATTTGGGGTAGGAGTGGGGGTCACGGTGTCTCCTGTGTCAATGCTGTGTCTGCAAGTGGATTGATTTTTCTCTACTTTCCAACAGCTATTGGGAAGGAGTGAACACCCACACATATACATCCAAGTTTGCTAATGCTCTTTCAAAGGTGCTGGAGGACTAATGTCACTGGTTAAGAAATCTTAATTGGCCTTAAATAGCATATTTCAGAGTTCAGAAGGGATTTTGTTAATGATTTCACTCTAAAGGTAGAGATCACTATTGCTTAACCTTTGCTATAAAGATAATTGCTCTCAGCCCAAACTATTCTTCTAAGAGGGTGAATTCATTCGTCCTCTTTCTGAAGAGGCTATCAATAAAAGAGAGAGAGTTCCTTTATACTGCTATGCCCCATTTTTTTCCCCTCAGATGCTACCCTCTTCCCTCCCTGGAAATGTTGTCATAGGAAATCAACTCATTTAGTTTCCTGTTTGACATCTGAAGTGATTTTTATTTTTATATTATTTCTCTTGAACAAGAAACAACTTTTTGAAGAGTTCTATTTATGCCATGAAATATAAGTGTGACGTTTTTAGTTCCTTTTGGATAAAAAAAATAGTTCAGGTGGGTGTAACCTTAGTAATGTCAGCCCTACACATTGAGGAATCTGTGGTTCAAAAAGGTAGGTCTTCCAAATCTTTTTTTACCAAAGGGCAATAACAGAACAACTACTCTTAAACTCTCAAAATCTAAAGTATACAATACCCAAATTCTTGACACAAACAGATGAATAAAGATGCCTCCCAGCACTTTGGGAGGCAGAGGTGAGAATTTTGCCTGAGTCCAGGGGTTCAAGACCAGTCTGGGCAACTTGGTGAGAACCTGTCTCTAAAATAAATAAAAAAATTAGTCAGGCATGGTGGCGCACGCCTGGAGATCCAGCTACTTGGAAGGCTGAGGTAGAAGGATCGCCTGAGCCCAGGAGGTTGAGGCTGCAGTGGCCATGAGCATGCTGCCGCACTCCAGCCTGGGCAACAGAGTGAAACTTCAACTCAAAAAATAAAAAAAGTTTTTCACCATTTAATAATTTTAAGTTTGGAAAGATTACCCTTCAAGCAACAATGTTCTCATCCATCTCTCCTCAAACTTTAGTCTCTCTACTTTTATTCTTTTTAAATTAAATGAAATCCAGGTGGGGTGGATTAAGCCTGTAATCCCAGCACTATGGAAGACCGAGGCAAGAGGATTGCCTGAGTCTAGGATTTTGTGACCAGCCTGGGCAACTTGGTGAGACATTGGCTGTACAAAAAAAAAAAATTAGACAGGCATGGTGGCGCATGCCTATAGTTCCAGCTACTTGGTAGGCTGAGGTGAAAGGACCACCTGAGCCCAGCAGGTCTAAGCTGCGGTGGCCGTGAGCGTGCCACTGCACTCCAGCCTGGGCGACAGAGGGAGACTCCAACTCAAAAAGAAAAAATTTAAGTGATGATCTACAGCACGGAGGCAAAGCTTTTTGACTAATCCTTCTTTGAGAGTCTTGTGACATCCCTGCTCAGCCTCCTCAATATTACAGCTATCATATATTTATGAATTAAAAATAAATTTTGGGCTGTGAAAGTGCAATGAACTTAATCATGTCCCCTCAAAATTCATCTGTGAAAGTGCAATGAACTGAATCATGTCCCTCAAAATTCATATGTTGTTTGGTATCTATTATGACCAAAAAAAAAAAAAAATCCTGTGTTGAAGTCCTAACCTCAGGTACCTCAAAATGTGTCTGTGTTTGGAGACAGGGCCTTTAAAGAGGTAATTAGGGTAAATGAGCTCATTAGGGTAGGCCCTAATCCAATATGCCTATAGTCTTTTCAACAAGAGGAGATTAGGACCCATACACACACAGAAGGGAGGATATAAAACAAATCCGGCAACCATAAAAGAGTTTTCATGCCCCTTTATGGTCAATCTCCATTTTTATGCCCTACAGACATAAAAATGATCTGCTTTCTGTTACAACAAATTAATTTTCCCTGCTTTAAATTTGTATATGACTAGAATCATACAACATGTACTCCTTTGTGTCTAATTTCTGTTGCTCAGCATGGTTTGGTCCTTTTTCATTGCTGAATTGTATTTCATTGTATAGATAACCATAATTTGTTGATTCATTCACCTGTTGAAGGTTATTTAGTATATTTCCAATTTTGGCCTATGAATAAAGCTTCCATGAACATTCATGTAAAGGTCTTTATGTGAATATCTGTTTTTATTTATCTTGGGTAAATACCTAGGAGTCAAGATGCTGGGTTGGGCCGGGCTCGGTGGCTCAGCCTGTAATCCCAGCACTTTGGGAGGCTGAGTCGTGAGGATTGCCTGAGTCGGTGGGTTCGAGACCCACCCGGGCAACTTGGCGAGGCCTCATCTCTACAATAAATCAAAAATTAGCTGGGCATGGTAGTACACGCCTGTAATTCCAGCTACTTGGAAGACTGAGGTGGAAGGATTGCCGGAGCCCAGCAGGTCAAGGCTGCGGTGGCTGGGAGCGTGCCACTGCCCTCCAGCCTGGGTGACAGAGTGAGACGCCAACTCAAAGAAAAAAATAAATGTTGGGTTATATGGTAAGTGTATTCTTAATATCTTAAAAAGACCTGTCAAGTGTTTTTTTCCCCAAAGTATTTTACTTTCCCACCATTTTAGTTTCTGAAATCACAAATGTACCATTTATTTTTCTCCTGATAAATGGAATTTAAGTTGTTCTATATATTTGCCAACCCTTATATTGTAAATTTTAAAAAATTTTAGCCATTCTGATGGGTGTATAGTCATCTCTCACTGTGGCTTTAATTTCAGTTTTCCCAGATAACTAACAGTGTTGAGCATCTTTTGATGTGCTTGCTGAATACTTGTATGTATTCTTGGATAAATAGTTGATGAAATCTTTTGCCCACTTGTAATTGGGTTATTTATCATTGAGTTGTAAATATTCCTTATATATTCTGAATATAAGTTTCTTATCTGATATACATATTGATTTTTTTTCATCTTTGGCTTATTTTTTTCTTTTATTGATTGTGTCTTTTGATGGTCAGAAGGTTTTAATTTTAATGATGTCCATATTTATAAACTTTTTCTTAGTAATTATTGATTTGTGCACTCTAAGAAATTCTAAAGTTGCAAAAATTCTAAAGTTGCAAACTTGTCTTCCTATGCTTTCTTCTAAAACTTTTGTGATTTTAGTTTTTACATTTGCATCTATGATTAATTTGAATTTTTGTGTGTGTGTATGGTGTGAGGTAAGGGTCAGGGTTCTTTTTGCATGTGCATGTGACTATTCAATTGTTTCTGTGCCATTAATTGCAAAGACATTTCTTTATCCACCGAATTACCTTGGCACCTTTGTCAACAATTGATTGACCATATTTATTTTGGTCTATTTCTGGGCTCCATTGTTCCGTTACTCTATATGTCTATTCTTATGTCAATATCACACTATCTTGATTACTGTTTCTTTTGTAGTAAGACTTCAAGTCCAGTTTTGTTCTTCTATTTCAAAATATGTTTTGACTATTCTAGTTTTTTTACATTTTCATATAAATTTTAGAATCAGCTTATCAGTTTTCCAAAAATTTGCTAAGATTTTTATTAAAATTGTGTTAAATCTGTGAGTCAATTTGGGGAAAACAAGCATTTTAATAATAATGAATCTTCCAATGCATGAACACTTACATGTTTTCTCTCCAATTGTTTAGGTCCTTAATCTCTCAGCAATGTATTTTTGTTTTCATTGTACAGGTCTTACACATATTTTGTTAAATTTATCCCTAGGTTGGCTGAGCATGGTGCCTCACATCTATAATCCTAGCACGTTGGGAGGTTGAGACAGGAGAATTGCTTGCAGCCAGGAGTTCAAGACCAGCCCAGACAACATAACAAGACCCCAGCTCTACAAAAAATAAAAATAAATTTAAAAAAAATGTAATCCTAGGTATTTATTTAATATTTGTTGATATTATTATGAATAATATTTAAAAATTGTTGCTTCCCAATTGTTTTTTGCTAGTTTATAGAATTACAATTGAGTTTGATATATTGACATTATTTTCTGAGGGCTTGTTAACACCCTTATTAGTCCTAGTATAACTGTTGTAGGTTTTTACAATTTTCTATGCACACAGTCATGTTGTCTGTAAATAAAGACAGTTTTACCATCTCCTTTCCTATCTATATGCTCTTTATTTCTTTTTACTGCCTTATTGCACATGCAAGGACTTCCAGGACAGTGTTGTGTGGAAATGGTGAGAGCAGTCATCCTTGCTTTTGTCCTGCTCTGAGTGTAAAAGTATTTCCTGTTTTGACATTAATTTTGATGTCAGCCTAAAACTTTTCACAGATGTCTTTTATCAAGTCAGAGAAGCTCCCCTCCATTTCTTGTTGGTCAATGGCTTTTATCATGAATAGTTGTTGAATTGCGCCAATTTTTTAAAACATCTATTGCAATAATTAAATGCTTTCTCTTTAGTTTGCTAATGAACAACTTTGGTCAATTTTTGAGCTTGAATTTTTCAGACAAGCCCAGCTGCTGCTGGTACTTCCAGACTAGCCTAGGGCTGCCCCATCAGAGATACCAGCAACAGCTCAGTGAAGCCTCTTCCCCAGAAGTCCAAGGGCCTTTTCTCTGAGAGTCTGTTGTATGCAGGTTCAAAAGGTCTGAGGACAAACTACTCAGGGTCAATTTTCTGAGCACTTAGTTTCTGATGATCTCACCTCCTTATTTTCTCTCCCCAGGCCTAGGGCCTATGATGCTTTCCTAAGAGCATGGCTTCTCAGAGTTGGAGATGCTTTAAAGATCAGTTAGTATACCTTTGCACCCAATGCATAGATCGTTACTACAATATCTCTGCTAAGTAGTCATCCATCCTTGATTTGAAACCACTTGGGACAAGAAACCCAATGTATTCTGCTTTCTCAAACACAAGGAAATTAAGACTGTGAAGCAGATTAATAGAAGGTACTGTGATGACTGAGGTTTTAGTCTTCCTGAGGAGTGCTAATGGCTGTTATATACAGCTTAATCTATTTCCGTGTTTTTTGTTTTTCAAACTGGGTTCTGAAAATTCCCATGAATGTGTTCTCAGGATACCATGATTTCTCTTTGGAAATCAGGGAGAGAAATGGTTATTTCCATAGTACTCTAAAAAAGGTAATAAGACACATTCTGGATGATTTCCATGATCACAGTGTACTTACAACAGGATACTACTACATATTTTCAAAGCTTATGTTCATTTTGTCTATAATTATAGTCTATTTGAAAGAATATTATTAAAAATAAGAATATTGGATCCAGAGTACCTGGGTTGGAGTTTGCTATATGTGTGACTTTGGGTAAATTACTTTTTATATTTCTGTGTCTCAGTTTCTTCATCTGTAAAATGAAGAAAATTAGGACACCCCATTCATAGGGCAGATGTGAGGATTAAATGAATTGATATATTAGAACAATGCCTGACTCGTAAAATGTGCTGTATAAATGTATGGTGATGTAATTAAATGGTACTAATTTAATTATTGTCACTAATTTAATTTACTGTCAGCTATTAACAAAAGCAGGAAGAATTAATATGTACCGTAGTCAGTACATACCAAGAGAAGGCTAAACATTATCACAGCACAGTGTACAAAGGATTAATAGTACTTGTAATAGGCAAAAGTGGCAAGAAAATTAAGTAATTATATGACACATAGTACTGCAAGCATACCCCAAAACAGACAGTGGCCATTTCGCTTCAGCAGAATAATAATGTAGTATATTAATGTTAATGTTTATTCAAATTTTACCACTTTTATAGTTTGCTTATATTTAGTCTTATATTGGTTTTCCATTTATACATCATTAAGAATTAGAAGCATATGGAATTTGCATTTAGTTTCATGTTGTACATATTTAAATAACATGCTACTAAAAACAATTTGTCAACACTGGAAGTCCATGAGATAATTTAACCCTTTAAAGTAGTGTTCATACATTATTAAAATTTGAGCTATGCTGGGCGCGGTGGCTCATGCCTATAATCCCAGCACTTTGGGAGGCCAAGGTGAAAGGATTGCCTGAGTCCAGGGGTTAGAGACAAGCCTGAGCAACCTGGCAAGACCTTGTCTCTACAGTAAATCAAAAAATTCACTGGGCATGGTGGCACAGGCCTGTAGTTCCAGCTACTTGGAAGGCTGAAGTGGAAGGATCACCTGAGCGCAGCAGGTTGAGGCTGCAGTGGCCATGAGTGTGCCACTGCACTCTAGCTTGGGAGACAGCGAGACTCGGACTCAAAAATACAAATTTAAAAAAATTGAGCTATACACTATGGTGAGGCCACTTCTTTCCTTACGGAAGTACTATCCCTAATGGAAATACTAAGTGGGCAAAATGGAAGACAGGCCATCTACATCCAAGGCCAGCCATGGGGGGACAGTGGTGACCATTTTGAAACTCCTGAGTCAGGGAGGCTCAGCCACCATATTTAGGATCCAAGGCAAGAGCTGGGAGAAGGTCAGTTTAGAAGAGTCTGAGTACCTATGACGGTAGAACAATGAGAAGCAAGAGGGAATGGGTGATGCAGAACTAACAAGTGTCTGAATGCCTTTAAATGCCAGGCACCACTCTCATATTAATTCTGTCATCTGATGGCCTTATTCTGTACTTTTCAGATGGGAAAAATGTGGTTTAAGGATTCTAATAACTTGCCTAAGTTTGCACATCTAGAAAGCAGCAGAGCCAGGGCTCCCACCGGGCTGCCTTGCTCCAAAGCTGATCATTTAGCCTGTAGCTTTGCTCCTGAAAGCTGCCCGTGACCTCTGAGGTGAAGATCTGTGATCGGAAGTCCTGCCCAGAAATTCCTGGATGGACATCTTTTTAGAATGATGAGAACTGAAAGGCCCTTCTGAGCTTTCTCAGCTTCCAAAGTAAAGCAGGAAGAAGCCTGCCCACTGGGTTACTGTGGTCGTTAATTTTACGTCAACTGGACTGGGCTATGGGATTCCCAGATAGCTGGTTAAAGATTATTCCTGGGTGTGTCTGTGACGGTGTTCCCAGAAGAGGTTAGCATTTGCAGTGGTGGACTGAGGAAAACAGATGACCTTTCCTAGTGTGAATGGTCATCAATCATCTAATCCCTTGAAGGACTGAACAGAACAAAAAAGTAGAGGAAGTTTGAATTAACTCTATCTGACCACTTGAGCAGAGACATTGATCTTCTCCTCCCTCCATACTCCTGGTTCTCAGGCCTTCAGACCCAGACTGGAATCTACACCACTGGCCCTACGGCCTTTGAAGTGCTTCCCTGGCTTTCCTGGTCTCCCCCATACAGACAACAGATTGTGGGCCTTCTCAGTTTCCATGATCATGCAAGCCAATGGAAACGAGAATTTCTATTTTGACTTAAGAGACAGTTTTAAGCCTTTTTCTCTCTTAGCCTATACCAGGGGTGTCCAACCTTTTGGCTTCCCTGGGCTGCATCAGATAAAGAGGAATCGTCTTGGACTGCACATAAATTATATAATATAACTACTGTGTGTACATAACAAGACCTTTGTTTTTATATATTCTTAATACAGTGGTTAGAAACATAAGAACAATATAGTGGGAAATAGTGGGAAATCTGACCTTGTTTTATAAAATTAATCTATCAGTGTCTGGTTTGATACAGGTGATATCAATTCTTAGTGCGTTCTTAAGCTGCTCATCAGAAATATTTTCAAATTTTGCTTTTCGTGTGCTTCATAATTGAAAACAGCTGCTCATACATGTATGTGCTGCTAAAAAGCAATGTCATGAGTAAGGCGTGACTGGGAACTTCAAAAATGGAACTACGTATGGGGTCACAAAGAAAATAAATGCCAAAAACCACATGATGTTAAAATATTTTGTGGGGCCACATTACTAGCTGTCCCAGGCCGCTGCGGCCTGTGGCCCGTGAGTTAGACATACCTGGACTACACTTTAAAGATTTATTTTTTCTTTCAAATCTGATTGCGAACCTACTTTAGAGATTCCAGAGGCTGATCTTGAAATAGCGAAGTTTGGAGACCCCCATAGCAGAATTCTCCATTGCTCACAATTAGGACTCATCAGCCAGCCTTCCCCATGGATGATGATTCAAGTTAACCATCGAAGCAAGAACAGCTCCCTGTACTGTTCCCAGAACTTCCTCATTCCATTCTTTTTCCTTAAAATACCCTATCTTCAGCCTAAAGTTTTGAAATGGTTTCTTTGAGGCAAGAGCTCAGCCACTTCTCCATCCCCTGGCTGTTGGAATAAAAGTCCCCTTCCTTAGATTACTTTCATGCCTGTGTATTTCGCCCTGCAAGTGACAAGTAGCAGAACTTGCGATCTGCAGCACCAATGCCTAATAATAAGTAAATATACAGATAACGGGTTCTGTTTCTCTGGAGAACCCTGGCTAAGATGGTGTCTCTGGCAAAAGCAGCCAGCGAGGGCTCTCAGAATCTTGACAGCTCAATGCAGCTCAGGCTGGAAAACATTGATACCAGAAGTTTCTTTCTTTTCTTAACCCAACGATGTTAAGGAGAGAACCACTGGCCATTTATTTTCACAAGTGAGTTCACAACCTTACATGATTATAGAGCCAAATATGCCTAGGAAAAATAGGCTTTCCCTTCCTTACGTGTTATTTTCTGCTAAGGAAGTAGAAGGTGCCCATGTCTTACTGCTGGGAGAATACTTTTCTCTCGGAATACAGAAGATGCGAGAAAGACCACAGTGCCTTATTCCCTCTCTACCCAAGGTTCTGCATTTTTCTTGTTTTTATCTGCTAGAAAACTACACACTAACTTTTTTTTTTAAATCAGGATCTCACTCTGTCACCCAGGCTGGAGTGTAGTGGCACAATCACAGCTCACTGCAGCCTCGACCTCCTGAGCTCAGGTAATCCCAGGTAGCTGGGACTACAGGCACGCACCACCATGCCCAGCTAATTTTTTGACTTTTTGTAGAGATGAGGTCTCACCGTGTTGCCTAGGCTGGTCTCAAACTCCTGGGTTTAAGTAAACCCCCCTCCTTGGCCTCCCAAGGTGATAGGAATACAGGCGTGAGCCACTAAGCCCGGCCCATACTAAGTTTTTCATCCTTGAATATTCACACGGTATGTTAGAGTCAAGATATCACTAGGCCCTACATTTTCAGAAAGCCCTGTCCCTAAATACAGAACCCACTTTTATGAAAATCTTGTCCATTCCCTTCTCCTTTGCTGCTGCAGCCATCCCTCGGGGTTCCCAGGGACACTTGGGAGCCTGGTTCATCCAAGTCTAGGCCCCTCAGCTTCCCCCTGCTGGGGTAAAGCGCACTCAGAGTTTCTGCCATGAGCTTCATCCTATTGTTAAGGTCGGATGTGGTTTTTGTGGAGCACAAATACTATAAACATTTTAAAATTAATGGTAGTTTAGAAATGTTTGTTTCAGCTTTACAACACATCTAACGTCATATAAATTCTTAGAATTGTCAAATTTAGAATAAAACTTCATCAAGCAGTAGGATTTGGAAGGCTTTTCCACAGACCTGCTCCTGGCTCCACACATTTCAGCGTTTGTTTCTCCACCACTCCCCACGAGCTGCTGGTGCTGACGGTCATGGGAAGCATTCATGTCACAGAGTGAGACCTCTGGCCTTGTGCCTTGATTTCGCCACACCAGGAATGTCCGCACAGACAGCAGTGGTATGATTCTCAGAAGCTCTCTTTACAGGATGGCTAACCATAACTCAGTTGGATAGGGAAGTGACTTCGAACCCCATGAATAAGCATCATCCATCTCAGGTTTATTGTGTGCCTAACTCACCTTCCTCTTCAGACCTCCAGAATGCCAGGGGCTGTACTTACCAATACCACTGATATGCAGGAGAGTGTGAGGACAAGGATGGAGGGTGGGGGTTGGAAGAGTGGTCTTAACTAGGTGCAGTTTAGTGTATTGCAAATTTTACAAGAAATGTGACCATGTGAGCACATTCCTAGAGCTCTCTCCAGAGTCTTGGAAAGGACTGATGCAAATGAATCCTAAGGCTTAAGCTCCATTAGCTTTACCCATCTGTCTTTGCCTTGTATTTGGGGCATATGAACTTCTCACGACATGGTCCATTTTTCTTCAGTATTCATTGGGTCTTTAAAGATGCCAGGCTGGTGTGGTGGTTCATACCTGTAATCTCAAGCACTTCGGGAGGCCGAGGTCGGAGAATTGCTCAAGCCCAGGCATTTGAGACCAGCCCAGCAAAATAGCAAGACAGCATCTCTACAAAAGAATCACAAAATTAGCCAGGCGTGGTGGCACCCACCTGTAGTGCCAGCTACTCTACTCGAGAGACTGAGGTGGAAGAAGTGCCTAGGCCCAGGAGGTTGAGGCTATGGTGAGTTGCAATCACACCACTGCACTCCAGTCTGGGTGATAGAGTGAGACCCCAACTCAAAAATTTTAAAAAGCCAAAATAATTACTTTACGTTATTTCTTCACTAGGTGGCCTACCTAGATTGCTGAGTTAGATCATTAGCCATTTAATTTTTATTTAAATAATGAATCTCTGCTATAGTTTACCCTACTGCATATGATGGAGGGTTGCCTGTGGGACGAGTGGCCATTGGAAGGATCTTGTGCTTGTGACTTTCAGCTTGGGACTTAAATTTAAAACTAAGTTTCACTATCTCTGACCATGGCCTCTTAATATTCACGGTCCATCTTTTCTGGCTGTGTGGCAGAGAGGGGGCTGGTAGCAGTTAAAAGTATTCCTTTTGAAAATCAATCGACAAGCTCTGAAAACCAGTTTTGTTTGAGAAAAACCAAATAACCAAGGACTGACGGCTTTCATGGAAATGCAAAAGAGTAACTAATTCACAGACTTATCCAAAACCCCTCTTTGGAAGTTGACAGTTTACAACTCTGCTTGCTGTGCATTTCCTGGAGACCATTTGTTCTTTGGAAAGATCTGATTTTGCTGAGTACAACCTTGTAAATTCCAAAGAAAATGTGTAATCGCTCAACATGACCCCCCTCCCCTACCTAAACGAAAGTATAAGACCCCTCTTCTCCCTTTCTGGGGGGCTCGGCCTGGGAGCGTTAGCCTGCCGAGTCCGCTGGTGTAAATAAAATTGCCACTTCCTATAATTGTCACGACCTCTCTGTCTTCCCACTACATTATTCTGGTGCATTGGCTGGGAAAGGAGAGTTCGGAGATGGTGTGTTCCACCTCCTTTGTCATCGGGGTATGACCTCCAGGGCAACGGGAAGGGCAATCTCGCCTGGCGCGCAACAGACCTTTTGATCCGTAGGAGGGAGGCCCCTCCCAGCGCACTGAGGCTCAGACCATGAAAGCACAACAGGGACCCAAGAGGTGAGGAACTGGCATGGGGATGACCACCTGACGGAAAGGACAGAAAGACCACCCAATGGAAAGGGTAGGAACAAGGGCCGTTGCATAGACCTCCCAATGGATGGCAGAAGGGGAGCTTGATCACCTCCTGGAGTCCGCTAGTAATCTACAGCCTGAAGGAAAGGGCTGAAAGGCAGTGGAAGGCAACACTGTCTGAAGATGAACCCATAGACTCCTAGGATTAAGGCGGAGGGTTGAAGAATGTGCTGTGTGGTTGTGTGTGAAAGAGACGGATGGCGGGAGGGCTCCACATAAAGTTAGTCTGTGTTAGGGGTGTACCAACTGCCAATTGCTAAGAGGTGTCTGAGATAGCTTCACGAGGAGGACAAAGCGGATGTTTCCCATGTCCCTTATTCTCTTGTTTGTGTGTCTGTCGTTTTGAATCTGCTGAGGAGCTGGTTGGGTTTTTGTGCTTTGTTTGATGGGACATGTCTTTTAAAAACTTGATTGGCGCATGTTTCTTTATGTCATTTTATGTTTCCCTCCCTTTATTTGTGTGGTGTTTCTCCCAACCCGTTGGCACTGTTAAAATTCCTGACTTTTGTTGTTAAGGTTGTGGGAAAATTGCCTGCTGCGTATGTGAAGTGCTACAGGTTATCCTGAATTCTTTCCCAGGACCACACCCCCTCCCTTCCTTAGCCTGTAATCTCCTTCATAAATTCTAAAGGAGCTCATTCTAATTCACCTGTAAAGAAATGTAGAAATGTCTCTTATATGCTACTTAGCCTTTTGCTAACTCAGTGCAAGTTAATGCTAGCCTTGGAGAAAATAATTTTGTAATCCTTCTCTGGCAACTAAGGGATGGAATAGATTGTTTTTGTTTTCAAATGCTAAAGGCCAGGTTAGTTGAAAGTAAGTCTGTTTCTAAAGGTTTAGGCCTTGCCTAAGATCATAAACAACTGCTTGTCCCTATAAAACTATTGGGAAGTCTCTTAGAGTCATGTAATGTATGCTAAGTCCCTACTTTAAATTGTAATGCTAGATAACACTAATGCTTGCTCTTTTGGCTATGCCTGACTAACACACTCCTTACAAGACTGGTAAAGCTTTAAATGCTGAATACTTTGCAGGACTTAATAAGGCATGGGAACTGGCCATTCCCACCTTAAAGTCACCTTATAAGCTTGGTACTTCACCTAAGGGACAGGTCAAGTACTAGTCACACTCTGTGGAACACAGAGTGAGACCTTATCACTCTCATTTAATTGTCCATGTCTTACAACTAAGGCTACTGTTTAGTAATTCATGAGGATTATTGACAATTTTGCCTGTTCATAATTAGGAATAAGTAGAAACAGATCATTTTACATCTACGTGGTCTGTTCACTCTAAAAAGGTTTTGTACCAGGCCATTTTGTAGGCATCATTGGAAAGTCATAGAACAAAAAAAAAAGGGCTTCAAGGAGGGCTGAGGACACTCAGCCTGGAAGAAGCCATTAGGGTCCCAGGGATACCTGGCATTGCTGTTTATAGCTTTATTTAGTTATTTGTTTATTTTAGAATTCTCCTTTGAGGAATAAATTGCAAATGTTCAAAACAAATTCTGGGTTTTCAAGAAACGTGACCAAGACAATGTGTAATTCAGATACCCCAATGGGACAGATTTTGAATAATTAAAGAAAATTAAAATTATGTGGTTAAAAAAATAATAAGTGCATTATTAAAATCAAATTTAAACTCACTACAAGATAACAGATAATAAGATTTGGAAAGGAACGAAATTATCTGGCAATTAAATTCACTTTGTAGACCTAAAAAAAAAATGGTCAAAAGTTCTGTATGCAGAAGTGTTTTAAAAATTTATTTCACTACTACTTGGTGAGACCTCATCTCTACAATAAATCAAAAAAAGGATTAGCCGGGCATGGTAGTGCACGCCTGTGGTTCCAGCTACTTGGAAGGCTGAGGCGTAAGGATCGCCAGAGCCCAGCAGGTCGAGGGTGCAGTGGTCCAGTCTGGGCGACGAAGTGCGACTACAACTCAAAAAAAAAAAAAAAAAAAAAATTTATTTCACTACTTTGCAAACAAGATTGTATCCTATAGAATATTAAATGCCCAACTCCAGAGACTTGACCCAGAACTATGAATACCAAACTCCCAATTATAGAAAGCTTCTGAGGTTCTCAGGAACTGAAACATTAAGGAAAAAAAAGGAAGGACTCCAGAATAAGCACCAGCCAGAGGAAAGGTAAACAAACCTATTGGCAGTTGCCACTAAAGGCAAAGCTCCAGCCACCCAAAAGAGGCCTGATAAGGATAAACCTGCTAAGGGGGATGGTATCAGCTGCTATGAATGTGGTCAATCTGGGCGCTTAAAGCACAACTGTTCTTGATGGCCTAAGCCCCCAGGACCTTGTCCCACATCCGGATTAAAAAGTCACTGAAAGAGATGGTGCAGCCTCTCCCGAAAGGGCGGGGGAAACACCTAGCTTGGTGATGGTGGCTGCTGACTGAGGGGGAAGGGGCACGGCCTAGCCCAGCACTCCGTTTGCCATCACCCCAGAAAATCCTTGGGTCTATATGAATGTGGCTGGGGTCCAAATTAATTTCTTAATTAATACTAAGGCTAAGTTTGTAGCCCTTGTGCTCATACTGAATTTCTTTCTCCTAAAACCTGCTCTCTAGTGGAAGTTAAAGGTGTTCCAAAAGTTAAATGTTTCACTTAGCGGTTACTAAAAGGTAAATTCAAATTATAACTGTAAAAGGTTATCTATAAATAAATAAAAAGGAAAGCAAAAAGCAAAGGAAAAATATAAAAAAGGTTGTTGGTGTACAAATAAGGTTTTAGTAAGAAAATAACAAAAAAAGGAATATAAGAAAAAAATATTTTTTATCGAAAAAGAAATCTTATATGGTAAATTTCTGTCCTACAATAAAGTAAATAGTTATCTGAGATTTTTTAAAAAAGGGGTAGAGCATAAAAATAAAATGGTATTGTAAGAGGTGATGAATTGTGTGGAACCTGTGTGAAGCCTTATATATTAAGTGTGATGAATTATGTGAAATGTAACGAAACTATAACCTCATATATTAAGTATGCTGAAACTGTGTGCTGTGACCTCTCCCCTAAAAC
>CAUYQG010142871.1:0-38309 GCA_963574415.1 Tarsius wallacei | reverse complement strand
TTGGGAGGCTGAGGTGAGTGGATTGCCTGAGCCCGCGGGTTCGAGACCCGCCTGGGCAAGCAAGACCTCATCTCTACAATAAATCAAAAAATCAGCCGGGCGTGGTAGCGCGCGCCTATAGTTCCAGCTACTTGGAAGGCTGAGGCGGAAGGATCACCTGAGCCCAGCAGGTCGAGGCTGCGGTGGCCGGGAGCGGCCACTGCACTCCAGTCTGGGCGACAGACAGAGTGAGACTCCAACTCAAAAAAAAAAAAAAAAGTCATTGAGTTCAGGTGAGTCTCTCTCCTCTCTCTTTCCCCTTCTCTAGTTGGTACAGGCCACACTTGGTTACCCTGATAGCTCCAACTAGGCCTCCTTCCTCCATCAATACCTTCTGAGGGTCCCGGGTTAATGTTCAGATTTTCCACTAAGCACATGAAGTTCCTTGTGATGTAACACTAGCTCACTTCCAATGTGATCTCCTCCCAACTGCATCTGTGGCTCTAGCCACCTCCACTCACCTGCCATTGCCTGAGTATGCCATTGTTTCAGGTCCTTATGCCTTCCTAAATATCGTTTCTCCTGCCTGGCTCACATCCCTTCCTTTCTCATTCTTTGAGTCTCAATCCTCTCCTTGAAATCCTTTAGAGACTCCTTGCTCTGAGTCAGATGTTCTTCCTATGAGCCCAACTCATGGCTAATACTGAACTGCAATTCTCAGTTTACTTGTCTATCCCCAGGATGAGATTTTCACTCTCACAGACATACATTTATTAGACACCCACCCTACTTCTTGCATTTACAAGTCTGTCTCCACAGGGAGTCTGTAAGCACCTTGTTGGGGAGGGCAGGGCACACTTCTTGTGCTGCTTTGTGTCTCACATACTTAGCAGGGCCCCTGGCACATAATTAGCACTCCACTGAATGAATGACTGACTAATCAGTTGTGCAGTTGAAGGGCTCATTCATCTACTCATTGAATGACTGAAGCAGCAGTGTGAACAATAGACTGGGGTGAAACTTCAAGAGAGGAGAGGAATTAGATGCTATTATGAAAAGTCAGAAGCACCAATACAATTGATGGACAGTGTTCTTAAACTTATTAAACCCACTGGCTTGTCTAGCTCAACCATCTGAACCCTAAGTCTACCTAATGACTTCACTCCTCTGTCCCTTCCCTCAGTCTCAGTCACTGGATACCAGACTGCATCATTTCTTCCAAATGCCTGCAGAATGGGGGGAAAAAAAGACCTTTTACCCATTCCTGTTTATCCAGTTCCATTCCTTTAGAGCAAAATACTGTGCCATGAATCCTCACTGGAATAGCTGCTTGTATTTAATTGAAGAACAATGTACATTTATTCACAAATGCCAGTACAGGCTCCATCACAGGGTACTATCAAGGTATATGTGATCTGTTTCTATCTGTTTCTAAAAAAACACTTCACAGTGGGTTTCAAAATGGATATTTGATCTGGTCAGTCCTTCTGCTAAAGAGAAACAATAGAATTCCCAGCTTGCTCAGAGGAGACAATGGGTTTCCCAAGGATAACAGACTAGGGCAGGGGGTAAGTACTTAGATATCTTCCGAAATGCAGGTCCATACTGTTCATAGGAATTGTTTCAGTGAAACCTTACTGTACCAGTCTCCCCAGACCAGGGTCTTGATTGCTTCATAGATAAAATGGTCTAAAAGCATTGGGAAGCTAGTAACAAAACCCCTTTGGACATAGTTATCATTCACTGAATTTTGTCAGGAGTTAATGGCATGATGAGAAGAACAGAGAGATGGATTTTTGTCTGTGCACAAAGACAATCATATCAGAAACTCCATCATCTATCTCCTTGAAAGCTCTCTTCCACACAGGCACCTTAGGAAGCTTAGTACACATTCTAAACCCACTACCACAGCTCCTAACATGAAACTCTCAGAGTGGCCTCAGAATCAAATTAAAATGCACACACATTCCATTCCTTTAGGACAAGAATCAGCAAACACTTTCAGGAAAGGGTCTTACAGCAAACATTTTAGGCTTTATAGAACTTACAGTCTCTGTCGAAACTCTGCCATTATCATATGAAGGCAGCCATGACTATACAAATGCACATGGCTGTGTTCCAATAAAACTTTATGGATACAGAAATTTGAATTTCATGTAATTTTCATATCATGAAATATTCTTCTTCTTTTGACTTTTTCAACCATTTAAAAATGTAAAAACCATTTTTAGACTGCAGACCACACGAAACAGGCAGAGGGCCAGATCTGGCCAGCAGCCCAGCTTGCCTTTCACTGCTTAGAGCAATGCTGACAAGTCTTATCCACCAGCATGGCATTGGTTCTTAATGACCATTTCAGAAATCACATTCATCCTCAATATACAAAAATGATGGTGGAGATTCAATGAAATGACTGCTTTAAATAGGACAATACTCACTGAAATAAATAAAAGTAAAAGAGGAAAGAGGAGAGAGAACAAGAAGAGGAAAAGAAGGAGAAGGAGTATAATAAGAGGAAAAAAGAAAGATTGGAGGTGAAAGAGAAAGTACTTAATGAATTATTACATATCAAATATTCTAAGTATTTTCTGACCCTTATTTTATTTAATCATCCAAAGTCCCCTGAAGGAAGCATTTCCGCTCTTGTTTTACAGACACAACTCCTTAATGGAAGAACTGTGATTCAAAACCATGGCCTGCACTCTTTCCATTCCACCTCAGTAGTCATAGAATCAGATGTTATTTTTGTTAATTTTATTATTTCTAAGCACATCTTACCTAGTAGAGTTCCAGCACATTAAGTTTTTTAAGTTAGGGTCTCATTCTGTCACCCAGGCTGGAGTGCAGTGGCATGATCATGGCTCATCGGAGCCTCTACCTCCTGTGCTCAGGTAATCCTTCTGCCTCAGTCTCCCAAATAGCTGGGACTACAGGCACCCGCCACCATGTCTGGCTCATTTTTAATTTGTTTGTAGAGATGAGGTCTCACTACATTGCCAAGGCTGGTCTCAAAATCCTGGGCTCAAGCAATTCTCGTGACTCAGCTTCCCAAAGCTGGGATTACAGGCGTGAGCCACTGTGCCTGGCCTGAGTTTTTAAATCTTAAGAAATCCTAAAAAGGAAATTATTTAAGGCACATGAAAGAGGTTTATTCATTCAAATTTTAAAATAAGTACATTGTCTTTACATATTTAATAATATATGCATTCTATTAAAATGAATATATTAGCAATAGCTATGCAAAAGCATGTGGAAAATGTACATCAGTATAGTATTTTGAGAGCTGTAAATAAATGTATCTCTTTATGTCAATTAGTTTAGATTCAATAAGAAACTGATTTTTTTTTTTTGCTCACTTCACATGGATTCATACATTTATTGCATTCCCCTACCTTTGTTTAATAGCAAATTTTATTGGAGATTTCTCAGGTTGGCAGATAGTTTAAATTACATTAGAACCTGTCCCCAGTACTATCTCTAGTCTTTAAATGCTTCCAGGATAAATTAACAATTAGCAGGAGTAAGGGGAGGTTTTCCACTAGGCTTTCCAATAACAGCAGGGTAAGTATTTTTCTCTACCAAAAAGATGCCAGATAACTAACCATATGGGCCATCATTACTGAATTTGCTTGTTATTTTTATTTTTATTCATTATCATCATAATTATTATTTTTAGAGGTAGGATCTCACTCTGTCACACAGGCTGGATTGTGGTGACATGATCATAGCTCACTGCAGTCTCAAATTCCTGGGTTTAAGGTATCCTCCTGCCTCAGCCTCCCAAGTAACTGGGACTGAAAGTACGAGCCACCATACCTGGACTGTTATTTTTAATTTTGAAGCACATATAATTTCCTTTCTATAGAGGAGATGTGAGTTATTTCTTTAGACAAAAGCTATGATTTAGACTTTGGGTCTCTGCTGTTACTTGCAATGGCTTTTCTACATTTCTATTTTTAGGGGAATGGGGAGTGGGGTGGAGTTGAAGATCAGCCTAACTGGAATAGCACATGAGGTGAATTAGGCTGGGACTTCCCTGAAACAAAAGTTATATAGGACTTAGGGTGATCACAGCACACACATTTCTGTTTCAAAGAGGAATGCAGAATAACCATTGGAATAGTTGGAATAATGTGCTCATAGAAATTTCATATTATATTAAAATCATTTATATACTAACAACAGTATAAATAAAAAAGTATAAACAGATTCCCTGTCTTTTAAGTATAGTTGAAATACATTTGTGAGCTTTTAAAAAAATATCATAAAATTGTATATATTTATCACATACAACATGTTTTAAAATATAGATACATTGTGAAATAGCTAAATCAAGGTAATTAACATATGCATTACTTCACATACATAGTTGTCATTTTTGTGGTGAGAACACTTGAAATCTGTTCTGTTGGCATTTTTCAAGAATACAATATAGTGTTATTAACTATAGTCATCATGCTATACAATAGAACTCTTGAACTTATTCCTCTTATCAGACTGGAATTTAATAGCTTTTGACCAACATCTGTTTGTAAGATTTGTAAGGGCAGAGGCCTTGTCTGACTCATCTTTGTTTCTCTTCTCACAACTAGCAGTGTCCACCAGTGCCAGGCACACAGTAGGCACTCAAAAAACGGTGTTGAACTAACTGGCATAAACAGCTAAGTCACAAAAATTCATTCAGTCTTATCTAAGAATTCCTCACTAGCAGCAATCTTGACCCATAATTGATAAAATTCTTCTATTCCAGACCCCCAACACCCGCATCTACTGGGAATTTGCTAGAAAGGCAAATTCTTTAGCTCTACCCCAAACCCACTGAATCAGAAACTTTGGGAATGGGGACCAGAATCTGTACTTCCATAAACCCTTCAAGTGATTCTGATGCACACTATAAAGTTTGAGAACCACTGTATTCTAACAAAAACAACCACAATAAAATGGTATTGTGAACTCCTTCTTTCCTAAAAGGAAGCCCAGGAAGAGAGAGAGATTTATTCCTCATATTTGGGGCAACCCTATGGTGTTACCAAATATACACTCAGTAGGTTGGATAATAGGCTTATACATTAATCTCATCACATTTCAAAGACTCTATTTCAACTCAAAGGTCAATATTCAATGTTAGCTAAGTCTAATACATGTATCAGTTGAAAAAATAATACTGTGCTTGGATGGATTTAGAGTCTATAATACTCAGTGATCTATAACAGAAACAAAGAACTGAGACCACATATTCTAACTCACAAGTGGATCCTGATCACTTACAATACTACAAGAAAGGGATTGACAGTAGCAGGACACTGCCAGGGGTGGGTGGGGCATATAACATCAATAAGGGTACCTGATCCCAAACCAGGTGAAGTGGGGACCAAAGAGAGGCCCAAACTTCACCTGTATAATGACCGCTTATGCACCTAATCTTGAATTGTACTCCACATCTTTAAATTTAAAAAGCCAGGAAAAAAAAAAAACAGAAAAATAAAAAAAAAATACTGTTATGAGACGTGCATCCTTTCTGCCTTTCCCCATCTTCCTACATAAAATGTGTACATTTCATCAGTCAAATCAAAAGAATGAGGACCAGGGGCACAAGCTAATCAGGGAAAAGCAGAAAGCAAAAAGGATCATGTGCCCCTAAGACTATCTGTTGAGTGCCATTTTTTCCCCAGTTGCTGACCATCAGACTTCTTTGTTTTGACCAAAAATACTACTACTGCACTTTGTTTAACTCATTCTTTTCAGGTTTCTGTCAGCTGATCGTCATTCCTATCTAACACAAAAGCGAAAAACCATTTTCCTCAAACATTTAAAAAGGAATCATTTAGATTCTTAAAAAGTTGAATCAGCAACTATCAGAGTAGGCCAGAGCTAGGTCAACAGTACAGTACAAAGCAAGCATTTCTGCTCTTTGTGATTACAACTGTCTAAACATTTTTGACAGATTTCATGTGGTAATGTTTTTCTGAATTCCATTTTACAGAACTTAAACAATAAAGAATTAAAGTCAAAACTTGAAAAAGATAATCAAAGAAAATGAACTGTAATCGGTTTTTTAGACGCCTAAATTGCATCAACATTTGAATATCCATTATTTCTTTTGTCATTTCAGCACGGCGTGCTATCATTATCTATTCTTTCGGGGTTCTGAAAAGGCTTTAGAATCTGCTGATTGTCATCAACTTGCTACAGAAGCCACAAAGCTCTGCAGCACCGCTGGACCATGGCAAATGTAAAAAAGAGAGTTAACTACAGCAGATAGGGTTTCTGTTGCCAGATAAATAGCATTGCAAAGCTGGAGTTATAGTACTCACATCTGGGCACTTTCCGAGAGCAATCTGTACATGAGCAGGAAAAAATCCACCTGGGATTAGTCACATTCCTTATGCAAAAACTGGTGAATCCAGAGTCCAGTCACTTAGCTGTTGGCAGACAACAGATATGAGATCAAAAGAAAAGTGCTCAAGGGTACCTGCATAATTAACATTTGTATACTTAACCCTGAATTGTACGCCACATCTTTAAAATTAAAAATTAAAAAAAAAAGAAAGAAAAGATCTGTGCTTCTGGGCAACCCATTTCTCCATACACACCAATCTAACATCAAGCTAATTTATACAGCATGAGTGTTTTGAATTAAACATGCCATGGAGATATTTTATGATGTCCTGCATTTACTTTGGGTAAATACTACTTAATTTGACTCCCTTCTGTAATTAAAAATGCATTATTTCAATGGGAAATAGAATTAGTTTCATTATGCAATTTATTTTTTGAATTAAAAGTGGCCAGAGAGTAAGCAAATGCTTAGAGGTCATAAGCCTGATGCTATATAATTAGAAAACCAGAGATTAATACAGTGTAATGATTGACATGACAACATAGAAAAAGACAAGGTGATTTTAAATAGTTTGTTCTTTCTCAAATGTGACTTTCTTGACAGTTAAGCATGAGTCATAGGACAGTCTGATGACAGTTATCACTGACTGGTTTTCAAATGTGTTTGTTAATGAACACACATATATATATATACTCACTACAGCTAAGTGAAGAAAGTGATCAATGTTTCTTTTGGCCTTGCCTGAAACTAATATATCCCCATAAATTCTCAAGATCAAAGGGAGAGAGAGAGATAGGGAGAGAGAAAGATTGAGAGATAGAGAGAGGAGAAAAGAAAACATTGAGGAAGAGACACAACTTGACCATTCTATAAGAGGAGTTGCAACCTGACTATAATCTTGAACCAAAACATTTTTTAAGAAGTATCTGAAATTGAAATGGTCATAATTTTCTGAAAGAACACTGTGGTATTGCAAAAAGAAAACACGATAGGAATCAGGAAGTCTTTGTCCCGAATTAGTGGTCTCAAACTCAAATGCCTAAGGGGGCCAAACAGTTAAAGCTGAAGAATGGCACTATCCAGTGAAGAAATGGACACCCTGCTTAATGCTGCTGCTACTCAGCTACAGTCGACTGTGGTCAGGGAATACATTTCCAGTGTTGGCAGACCACCTGATTTTCTTCCTAGAGCCAGACATTCAAATTTTTATATGAAATCAACTGTTTTTTAAGAATGGTAGCAAGGCAGGGCTCGGTGGCTCAGCCTGTAATTCCGCGCTTTGGGAGGCCGAGATGAGTGAATTGCCTGAGCCCGCGGGTTTGAGACCCGCCTAGGCAACTTGGCGAGAGCTCATCTCTACAATAAATCAAAAAAAATTAGCCGGGCGTGGTAGTGTGCACCTGTAGTTCCAGCTACTTGGAAGGTTGAGGCGGAAGGATCGCCGGAGCCCAGCAGGTCGAGGCTGCGGTGGCTGGGAGTGGCCACTGCACTCCAGTCTGGGTGACTGAGTGAGACTCCAACTCAAAAAATAAAAAATAAATAAAAATGGTAGCAACTAATTTAAAAGTGCTATGTGGCTGCAGGACTCCTGGTGAAAGAAATACATCCAGGGCCTCTCAACCTTGCATTGCTACTAGGTAGCTTTGGGTCTCTTTGGGAATATTTCCTTATCTGTAAAATACAAGTTTCTATTGGCACCAGATGCTTATTCTGCTCCTTTTATGCAATAAATTTCTTTACTTGTGAAAAACTGTTTAGAGATTTTAATTCCTTGTAAGAGTACTGAAGCAATATCAAAGTCAGAAAAGACAATCTTGGAATACTGATGCAATCTAAGTTTTAGAGACTTGCTTGCTAATTCAGGAGTATGATTTAGCTACGGAAGTTTTTGTTAAATATGTAATATAGTTAGGTCAACGATCTTCAAATGAGTAAAGAAAGAAAAATTTTGGATTTTTGAGAGACAGATTTTCCTAGTGGTCAAAAACTTACCACTGGAACCAGACTGGCCTTGGCTAATGCCAGTCCTGTTTACTAACCGACATTACAACCTTAAGGTAAGGTATGCCTCCATTTCCTCATCTATAAAAATGGGATCACAGTTCCTACTTCATAGAGTTATTATAAAGTTTAAGTGAGTCCATGTAAAGTGCTTAGAACAGTGTCTGTCAAAGAGAAAGCATTAGGAAAAAATCAGCTGTTGTAATTGTAGCTAGTGTAAAATAGCTGAAGTGTTAAAACTGAATCTCCTATACTGGGTGAGCTAGCATTTTACTGTAAAATATCTAAGAGAAATTAAACCCAATTTTCATCAATGGTTTGCTAAAAACCATTTACAAATTACTCCACTGGTAACTTGTAAATGAGGACCCAACATGTGAGAATTCATAGAAATCTAACAGAGGTCAATCTAGGAAATGCAGGTCAATGCAGTGGAACAGGAACCATGCAAAATCAAACAGTGTGAATATTTCGTCCTTGGTTTCCACCCCCTTGTGATTAATTAACAGCCTTACTGCATCCACCCACCAGCTGTATCCTAGCTCATAGGCCTGACCCCAACTGAGGACTACAACAGTATAATGAAAACTGTGCTTCTAATTGTCCAGCGGGCGATCATGGCTTGGCTAAGAAAGCCTCTTTTCAGTCTCCTCCTTTCTGATTAACTAGATGGCTTTATAAATCCCCTTAATAAGTTCATTTGTGTAACCCAAGGCTAGCTGCCCTTCCTTCCTGCTGCTAAGAGGGCTCAGCTGCTTATCTTTGGATGCAACCCATCAAAAGAGAATTGCTAAAAAATAAATAAATTTAGATCTGCTAAATTGACAAGTAATGCTGGTCTCACATCTCCCCTAATTCAGTAATGTTTTTCCTGTGTCATAAAAGAAGTCTAAGTACACGTTGTGAGACTGGCAGGAATCTTTTTAAAAAACCCTATGATCATCTCATAAGCAGCTAATTCTATAACTGCCAATAGGTGTGTGTAAAGTAACTAATATTAACAGAAATTTTTACTGTTTCTAGTTTCCATTTAGTCTTTCCAGTAACTCTGGAAGCATATTGTTATTCTCATTTTACAAGCGAGAAAGTTGAGTCTTGGAGAGGTTAAGGGACTTGTACAAATACATTATTACTGCGTGTTAGATATGGGCTTGATTTCAGGTCTTCTGATTTGAACTCTAGTACTCTTTATACTCTATGCATGTGCCAATTGTTCATCTGCTGTCTTTCATCCCCACACCTGTCCCTCTATAGTTTGTACTACTGGGGCCAGAATTTGCCATCTAAATTTCCCACACTCCTTTATCAGTTGTCTTTCCATTGGTTTCTGCTAACTAGAGGTTCTGGTGGGCAATAAGAAAGCATAATAAAAACAGAGGACCTTGGTTTTCACTTTCAAAATGAAGCAGTTGATGGCAGTTGCCACAGGAGCAGTGAGGTCACTGTGATTCTGGACTCCAGTAGCCTAGGAAGGGCCAGCACTTTTTATTGGTTCCAACCCTGGTTGTAACAGCAGCTCTTGAGTGGATCCAGAGTCAAATGCAATTATCTCCAGCCCACTTGGAACCATGGGAGCAAGTTCATGGGTCCCAGGCCAGGGTACAAGCTGCTTCTGCTCTGGGTATCTCCTCTCCTTCCTCTATGTTCCTCCAATATCCCTCCTTCTCCCTGGTGCAATTCCTCCCTTTCCAATATATTTCCTTGTTTGAAATACCTAAAGGGGTTTCCATTTTCCTGCTGAATCTTGCCTTACGTGCACGTATTAATACCCGCCACATGGCAAAACTTTGGGAAAGGGATATAAAGGAGAAGACATTGTCCCAGCCCTGAAGGAACATGTAATCTATCTGGGTGATAGAACTAACACATTTGAACCAAGAGTAGATGAGAAAAGGTAGATATATTCAAGGGCTGAGGTAAATGGCACCTAGATTTTTGTGCAATGGGTAAATGGGTACTTCACCACAAACAATTTGCCTGGTATGAGGAAAGTGACTTGCATTAATGTTTGGCCTCCAGCACGCAGTCAAGTATATTCTCTGCGAGTCTAGAAGCAGCTCCTTGTCCAGCTTTCCCTTCCTGATCTTCCAAATCACTTCCCTTTTTTTCGACGTGCTTAGTTTCTACTTCCTGCCCCACAGCCATCTTTGCTGCCAAGTTGTCTGCCCCATTCTTGTTCAGTTTCTTGTTCATTAACTTCTGGCTCATTATGATATTAGCATCCCTAAAGTCCACATTTGCATCACCACACAGGAAAAACGTTTTGTCTACGGCAAAAAGGGGCACAATGGCGACATAAAATTTGGTACAGAACTACTAATTACAACAGCGGTTAAGAGTGGGTGGAAAAGTGATTACATGATTGATAGACTGTCAAATATTTTGCATCCTTCATTAAATCTACTGATTTTTACCTTTTTTCTTCCCCTAAAATTGAAGAATTCTCTCCCATTTCAGATTGGGTTTTATTTACTTTTCAAGCAACTACTCTTTTCTGAGGTCTCATTCTGTATTAGGTACTTGGCATATGTGAACTCTTCTACACCTCTCCAAAACCAAATGTTTTCCCCTTTACAGATGAGGAAAATGAGGCCCACAGTGGTTACTTCTCAATTGTTTTAGTCTATTCAGGCTGTTATAACAAAATACCACAGACAGGACAGCATATAAATAATAAAAATGTATTTCCACAGTTCTGCAGGCTGGGAAGTTCAAGATCAAAGCGCGGGCAGATTTGGTGTCTGGTAAGGACCTGCTTTTTGGTTCATAGATGGTTGTCTTCTTGCTGTGTCCACACATGGTGCAAAAGGGAAAGGCAGCTCTCTGAGTCCTATTTCTAAGGGCACAAATTCTCATTCATTAGGGCTCAGCCCTCACGACTTAATCGCCTCCCAAAGGTACCACCTCCTAATATCATTACACTGGTGATTAAGTTTCAACATACAAATTTTGGGAGAACACAAACATTCACATCATAGCATTGACATTCCTTACTTGTTATTGGCAAAGACTCACATTGTCTGACTAGGTTGTCTGGATTTTGAGTCCACATACTTAAAAACAATGCTAAACAACCCATCTCCATGAATGGAGAACAGCATTTGTAACAAAGTGCCTCTGACAGCATCATGGAGCAGAGCCTCTGCAGGGCACAGAGAAGAGGTGAAGGAGGAGGGGCTTTGGAACAACTCAGCTTCCCTCTGCCTTACATACTGGGGTTCTGCACATGACTGCATTTGAAAAGGACTCCCCTGCTCTTGCTGAAGGAACACACTTGAACTGGCACAGAGTTCTCAGAGGGCGTCTGGAAGAAGCAAAGGCTATGCTTTGTTTCACACGGTTACAGATGGAAGTCAGGCACTTCTGTCGGATGTGTTTGCACACACCTCAAGGTCTGAAGAAGGGTGGAGAAAGCATGGCAACTACTCAGAGGGCCACAGATGTTCAAGCAATGGCATCCTTTTATCCCTACAACTAGTAGACAAAGCAGGGCCTCTGCAGCTGTAGAGCTGGGAATGCTTCTCTGCGGTCTCTTCTAGTTGTGCACCTTTTCTTACACAGGCACTAGCCCTTCTCTCTCTCCCCAGCTATTCAGTATCCTGATGTCTTTGCCTGGAAAGAAATTAAATATAGAACTACAAAAGCACTGCATATGGAGGAGATCTCAGAGGGTTCATTTCGGCAGGAATCAAAGCGTAAAGTTCCTGGATTGTGGGAGAGTGCATAGATGACTTGGGGTGCTAACCCCACATCTGATGTGTTATTAAAGCAGCAGCAGTTCGGCAAATATAGACTTGAATCAAGGAAACCAAGATCCCGCAGGAGACCTTCAGGTGTTAGTCAGTAGGTCGGGATGTGATTTTCTTTTGGAGGGAGGGGAGATATTAGAGAGAGGTTCTTCACACCCTGAAATCACAACATGAACGTAGGCTCTGAGGCAAGTCTTGAGGGTTGATAAAGATTTTTATTCTATTAATAGGAAACATACTGGCTTCCATGTTAGTACCACAAAACACAGACCCTGTGTTTAGAGAGGCCATTAGGAACATTGTTCTGATTCATAAGGTCTCTTGTACTTTCACAACTAGCAAATTAATTGTTGGAAAAAAACAGAAAACATTTAAGAAACAAATAATAATACCTCTCCCCGACTAATCAATGTTTCCCTCTACCATTATGGACACTGATGTGACTTTAGCAGAATTATTAATGTAATTTATATCCCGAGCAAGGCATGATTTTAATCCAAAAGACAGGACTAGGCAAAAAAAAAAAAAATCTAATTTCTTTGAGGACATGTATTTTTACTTAAAATATATGTGGCTGCCAGTAAAGAGTCTCCTCTGTGTCAGTGCCAGACATTAGTCACAAGCCAAATGCCCAATCAGTCTTTGTAAACTTATGATTAGCTTTCAACCCAACAAAGCCTGTGTTTGTCACTAGGATACTTGCTTCTCCAGCTACTGGTTAAAGGATCAGTGACATACTTCAAAGATTTTGGGAACAGTTTCTTTCTTTTTGAAGAGCATTTGTTCTCTCAAAAACAAATGCTAGATTTGTTCATTTGCTCCAAAAAATGAGAGGAACATTTCTTTTGATTATTTTCCAACTCCACCTCCGCATTTTAACAATGGAAAGCCACAACGCCCTTTCCTCCTGCTAGCAGAACTTGTGAGTAAGCTGAGTTCCCAAAAATGCCATTTATAAGCCTTGGGAAATCAGAGTGTCACACAAAATGAAAGCAGAATTTATTTAGCTAACAGCATTATCTGACAAAGGGCTGAAACTTTTATTCCTTCATTCATTGGGTGAATTCAGCACCTACAACATGCCAGGCAGTATTCTTGGTGATGGGATACATTGATGAACACAACAGACAGAAGTTTCTGTCCTCATGGACCTAACATCCTGGAGAGAGGGGGTACAGATATCAGAATAAACAGTAAATTATATAATTTGTTAGGTGATAATATGGAGGGAAAAAATGAAACAAGAAAGAGAATATAGGTGTTCCAGTGCATGTGGGGGTATGCACATTCATAGTACACTTGCTTACCACAGGTTCAGGAAATAACTCACCAGAAAATGATATTTCAGCAAAGACCTAAGAAAGTGACAGCGAGTCATGGAGTCATATACAGGAAGAATGTTCTAGACAGAGAGAACCACAGTGCAAAAGTCCTGTGGTAGGAGCATGTCTAGCTTATTCACAGGGCATCTAGGAGGCTAACCTACATAGGGCAGAGTCAGGAGACGGCTTTGGCTTTGTATGAGTTTAATTAGGACAAAGAGAAAGTAAGCAATATTTGGAATGAAATACTTGATAATTAGGAGAGCATTAATAAAACTAAATACAAATTTAAATAAGATTTAAATTTGCAAAGCCATGCTACATTTTGTTAAGCTATACTTGATTACTAGTGATCATATTTAAAGAAAAAGGTACATATTTATCATGATCACTGTCTGGAAGGCATCACTGAAATTACTACAATCTAAGTAGAGGAGGTTTTATGAGTAGACAGTTTTCCTATGTAAGAGGATCATAGGACAGGGCTCCCTGTCCAGAAAAGATAAGCCCTCCATATGGAATTCTACTGCTTGAATCTAATGACAGGATTGAATTTTCTCCTCCTTTGGATCTTTTTAGGGCCATTTATTTTCCAGATTCTTCTATTAAAACACAAACACTGGGTTATGATTGGGAAAAGGGCAGGGAAAGGAGTAGGAAGTCACATCTAAGGCATCTATCAGTTAATTTCTTCTGAGAAGCAGTGGACAGTGAAATGCCTTCGAAATCCTGTGTGAATAAAGTGCAGCTTGGGTCCCTGGAGAAAAGCTCCTGGAAGGAAGGAGTGGGGTGGGGAGGGGGAAGGTGCAAAAAACAAGCTTTAATTATGTCTATTTCTATTACTATGGACAAAGGTCATACCTGTGAGCAAACCACACTGACACTAAATTTCAAGAATTTTTTTTTTCCAAATAGAATCAGCCATACAAGAAATAATGTAAGAATCACTATCATTACTGAAATACCACCTTATAGCAGGCAAGCATTCCTAACCACATCATATCATTCGGTCCAGACATTTTTTTTCTGTTTCTGTAGTACTCATTTATTTTACATGATGCACGTGAACATGAAAAGGATATTTAGAACCACGGGTGCAGTGTAACAACCTTGACAGTCTTTAGATTTATTATTTGATGTGAACGGGCAGCAGGGTAATAACTTTGACTTCCCTGTGAGACCTTATTTGTCATGTACATACAGCACATTGACCAGAACTCCCAAGGCCAAGCGTTGCTCTTGTGAACTAATTAAGCATTCTGGTGAGCACATCTCTTGTCCAGGCAGAGATGTGGTGGTGAAGCACATGAGACCTGAAATTAAACTGCCTTGGTGGGAGCCTCTGCTCCACCATTTCTACTTCTGTGTCCATGGGCAATGTATTTAGCACTGTACCTTAGTTTCTTCATTTGTCAGATAAGGATAATAGCAGGCTACTATGACAATAACATGAGATGAAACACGTACTTGTACAGTACTTAGAACATGTCTAGCACATGGGAAGTCTCAATAAAGGGTGACTTATTACTACAGTAGAACATAATGGTTTTCAGAATAGGTATCACTGGGAATATCCAATTCCAATGTTAAAATAGTACCACCTACAACAGAACAATACAAATTTAATCCTTTACAAAAATTCAATTCACATTTTTTACAGACAAGGACTAAAAAAAAAAAAAAAAAAAATAGAAAACAAGAAAAAATTCCCCTGATATTGAAAAAAATACTGCTTAGGGCATATTTTTGTTATTCTCAATTGTTATTATAACACTGTGTTAATTTTACCTTATTAAATATTGAAGAAGGGCCATCACCATTGGGAAGAAATGAAAATGTATTATACAAAATTAAACCAATTTGTCTTTATGCAATACAATGTTAGATGATCCCAGATGCTATTTTTATAATAAACATCTATTTTCCAGAAAGGTCACCATGTCATGCATATGCCAACAAAACAGAGAAGCATAAGACAAATGTATCCCTGGGTAAGTTCAGATCCTTGAAAAAATATCTTGCCTCCATGTTGTGCTAACCTGGGGAAACACTGAAAAGAATAAGTCAAAAGAGCATTTCCAAAGAAGAATGTCAAATGTCTGTTTACTCTTGTTGAGGCATATAGGCCAGGAGGAAATATAAGTTAGTAATAAAGGAATCAGACAAAATTTGTATTATATCTGGCTTTTCAGTCTGGAATTTTCTCATTTTCTTTCTTAATTTATTGTAGCATTGAAATTATGGTGCTGATTTCGAGGGCACTGAAGTATTTTATGAGTTAAGAGAAGCTCAATCTTGACAAATATTGTTTTCTTTAAAAACCCAAATGCTTCTGATTAAAATATACTATCAACTCAGTAACAGAAAATCTTTTTGTAATTGGTTTTGTTTTACATTTTTTTCAGGAAATAAATTTAACTTTTATAGAGTGTATATTTGTATAGAATTAGATTTCATTGAATCATAAAGTCTCATTAAAAATAATTCTTTAAAATATGAAAAAGGAAACTACACAAAATTCTCTATATTCTATAAATAGAGGTATGACCCTACCTTACAATGAAGTATACAAAGCACAACTATATAATGCCAAGCAAAGAAAGAATAATTTTGATAAGAAAAGTAATTTAAAATGTAGTGAGCATTATCTCTAACATCATTTGCAAACAACTCTATATAATTTGAACAATTTAAAAAATAGTGCTATTGTGTATCTTAACAAAGATTTCCCATTTCTTTTATCAGGAAACTATTAATGCCAGATGATAAATGTAATTTCATTCCAGATGCCAAAGTGTGTTACATGCCAGTCAGACACAGGACATTGCCAAGTAAAATGTGAAAAACAAGCTAGAAGGGTTTCTGGTTTTCCCACAGATAATATTTATAGAAATTAAGGTAAGTATTAAATAGTTTTCCAGAAAATAGGTTCCATAGCCTATTGACACCCCAATATGACTTCTAGGATGACAGAAACTAAGAATTGGTACCAGGCAGCTGAGAAGTCATTAGCACCAACAAAGCATCACTGGTACGAGCTACAGGAGGAAACAGGCAGGGCACCCCCATGGCACCAGCCAAATGATCTTCTCCTACTCTCATGTCTCTGGGACAAATAAAAAACATGCTGAGTCAAATTTTATTACATACATTTCATAAAATATACTTCATATATGTATTTTATGAAATATATTTCATTATATAGGAAACATTTTGCCTACCTTATGTACATAAAAAGTAAAAGGGATAACAGTTTTCCTATTTTTGAAAAACATGGCACTATTCCATTTGATTTAATCCCATAGTGATACGGATTTTGATTAAGAAATATCTAGGAGCACAAAATAAAAAAGGTATGAATGCAAATTTTTATGTGGGAATTTAAAATTATAATTTGGTGCATTCATTATGGCAGAATTTGTCCACAAGTATATATGAATTCCCTCTGCAGTCAATGCATCATTTTAGGACAGTATTACTGAGACTTGTGATTCATCTTTGTACATGCCCTAGGGTTAAACTGCCTTTCATTTTAATAAATTTGAAATAATCATTAAGATGAAAATGTTTACAGAAATACCACCTTAATACCGCCTGTACCTAACTGATCACCCTTTCCATATAGTGACCATAGGATTAAAAACTACAAAAATAACAACAGAAACAATGCAGTTTTTCCCTTTATATTTGACTCAAATTTGTCTGCTTAGTAATAATGACATATTGCCCCATATTATTGCTTCAAAAAATGTTTCCAGTGACCATTGGGGATGCTGTGTATTGTTTTCCTTCATTTTTGCCCTTGGTATAATTTTCTTCATTCAGATCACTCTTTGAGAAAACCATTTCAGTCTGAACTGTGTATATTCTAGGTCTCTCAGTTAATAAGAGTTTTTGACCTTATGATTTCTACAGCTAGTTCTCTTGGAGATGATTGATGGCATTAATTCCCTTTGCATGGCCCCCCTAAGAAATCACCTCCCTTCTCCAAAAAAGTGTACTAATTCTCAGGACAACCTGAAATGACCAGTTATCACTGCTACCAATGCAGTTCTCTGAGCTCCAGCTAAGATGTCTAACTGAGAACAAAGATGTCTCAACTAAGATTGTAGTCACAAGAATAATGAGATTAAAGTTCTGGATAAATTTAAGCAAAACAGCAAAAGGCAAGAAGCTACTGTTCTCAAGGGGCAACTTGCTTACCTCCTGGCGTCTCTACTTACTATTCCCACAGCCTTTCTATTAGTTTTAGGATCTCAGTACAAATGCATCTACCAAAGGAAAAGTTTCCTAACTGCTTTCTTCATCTTCCATGTTCTTTCATAAAATTTTCATATTGATGTCAAATTAATCTCCTTAAAAGAATGTTGGGCACACATCACTTCTCACACAAAAACTTAACTGAGTATAATTCCAACATTTTTAAAACTAAATATACCTTATTGCAATTTTTTTGTGCTACATACATTTTGTGTATAGCTTAACTGTGACTCTTTGAGAATATCTGGAACATAGTAGCTCATTCAAGAATGAAAGTATAAATGTTTATTCATTCACGAAAAAAAGCAAGGAAGGAATGACACCACTCCAAGGTTACTTTTAATTACTTCTTAGTCTACTTGCTGCTTTATTTATTTATTTTTTTGAGTTGGAGTCTCACTATTGCTCACACTGGAGTGCAGTGGCACGCTCACAGCCACTGCAACCTCCACCTGCCTGGCTCAGGGGATCCTTCTGCCTCAGCCTATTTGCTGCTTTAAATAGGTTTACTTATTTTCTCTTTTGCCATGCAAATACCATGCTTATCACCCTCCTTTGTGCAAGATGTGATTTTCCCCATTGTAATTTCTGCTTTTTTAAATTTAATTTTTCTGAACTACTTTTAGAATCATGCTTCCCTTATGAACAGTTCAAGTCCAAACCAATCATAAACCTTGGATAGTCTCTCAGTACCTAGTGGTCACCACTCCTTTGAACTCCCAGAACTCTTTTTGCCTATACAACACATTTAACTATCAGTAATGTTATTTCATGCTTTCTTTTGGTGTGCATACCTGGTACATGCATGTGTAAATGAATAGTCAATTTATACATAAGTAACCAAAGAGTAGGAGTCCTTGAAAGGTAAGAGCCATAACCGATTTTTTGTGTTTTTGTTTGTTTGTTTTGCATTCCTAGTACTTCTCACAGCTCTGTATACATAAGAAGCAATCAATGATGTTTATAAATGAAGATGGCTACAATTCAGGCATTACATGTAGGTTCCACAGTTAGTATTTCATTTGTATTAATGAAACCCAAGTAACTTCAGAATAAACTTTGATTTATTGCCAACAAAAATACTGAGATCCAAGGTTCAACTATGGGCAATATTCCCACTACTTACTCAATGATTATTGAACATGACACTTGTAAGGAACCACATTTGACTCAAAGCTGAAAGAAATCTATTTTCTAAAAGAAAGACTTTCAAAGGTTTACTTTGTCTAACAAAGGTCTTGCCATGCCCTAAATACTGGATCACTTACTGGATGAGGGCAGTTACCTTTTAGTAATAAAAATAATTTGGAAAGAATCAAAAAGTCTATTATAATATAGGTATTAGAAATCACATTTCTTACTGAACTTGAAAATTGATCTAACGAAGAAAAATCATAGCATTCAAAGGTTTCTTTTCAGGAAAATGAAAGTGTCTATCAATTTACTATAAACCTGCTCTGGGCAATCAACAACATCAACACATGAGAGGACCCAAGATAAAATTTAGGGGAACATTTTCCTTAAGCATGACTTCTGGTTTTGGTAGAATCTATTTATTTTTCCCACTCCTCTATGACAGGAAAGCTTTTTAAGTACCTTAAAAAACATGTACCAGTCATATAACTTATTTTGCGCATCAAATCAACGTGAAGACTGTTTTGCACTAAAGCATATCTACAACTGGATTCTCTGTAAGAGGGAAATGTTACATAATGAAGGAATATTTTGCAGGACACTTGGAACTTAGATATATTTTCCAGGTCATTTGAATCATTTAAATATGGTACTTTTTCTAGTTATATTTATCAAATTCCTTCTCAGTTTTTTTTTTTGATCCCAGGTAACAAAGTCATTTAGGAAACAACATTAACTTTTTCTTCTCTGTGCTTTTTGACAGAAGTAAATAAATAGAAACTTACAGAAACCCTGTGCTCCTTCTCCATGCTGGACTGTTCTCTGCCTTCCATTCTCTGGCCTTTCCTTCACCAGGCTAACAGCTTCTGTCAGTGAGCTTTTGTTTAGTACAGTATCAAAAGATTTGCAGAAAAACGGATTAATCGTGTTCACTGCTTCTCTTTGTTTACCCCTTCAATTCTTGTAGAATTCAAGAAAATGCTTGTCTAATTACAAATGTGTACTCCCTCTTTGACAGTTTATTTTGGTGCATTTCTCTTTTAAGTATGTTATATAATTAAAGGTTTTTGGAAAACTAATACATTTTAAATAAGATTAAGTTTTCCCACATATATCTTCTACACCTAATATGCATTATAATGATCTAAACACATATTCTGTGTATCTTGAATCCTATAAGAGAAACTGATTTATGCAAATGCAATTGAAGTAATTCAATATTTTCCTTTTTATTTTCCACAAATGTTCGTGAGACAGCAATGACCAAACATTTTAAAATAATAGTAAATTTGAGGTTAAACATTATTAATCAAATAAGAGAAGCTATGTATTCTGTGAACTTCCAAAATAGACCTTCAAATAGTCCTGTCATTGATATAGCTAAATAGAATGTAAACATCCTCATTGGTCTGGGCATAGTAGCTCATACCTGTAATCCCAGCACTTTGGGAGCCCAAGCAGAAGGATTGCTTGAGCCCAGGAGTTTGAGACCAGCCTGGGTAACATAACAAGATCCTGTCTCCACAAAAGTAAAAATATTAGCTGGGCAAGGTGCTGCATGCCTATAGTCCCAGCTACTTGGGAGACTGAGGTGGAAGAATCACTAGAGCCCAGGAGGTTGATGTTGCAGTGAGCCGTGATTATGCCACAGCCTGGGCAACAGAGATAGATTCTGACTCAAAAAAAAAAAAAAAAAAAAAATCCTCATTTTAGTCTTATTCTTAAAAATATCAGAATTCCGCCAGGCTCGGTGGCTCAGCCTGTAATCTCGCACTTTGGGAGGCTGAGGTGAGTGAATTGCCTGAGCCTGTCGGTTCGAGACCCACCTGGGCAACTTGGCAAGACCTCATCTCTACAATAAATCAAAAAATTAGCCAGGCGTGGTAGCGCATGCCTGTAGTTTCAGCTACTTGGAAGGCTGAGGCGGAAGGATCGCCGGAGCCCAGCAGGTCGAGGCTGAGGTAGCCGGGAGCGTGCCACTGCACTCCAGGCTGGGCGACAGAGTGAGACTCCAACTCGGAAAAAAAAACAAAAAATCAAAATTCCATCCTTCACCATTAATTTCACACCAATGCACCAACATTTAAATGATATAAATCTTGGTGACTTTACCACTTTTTCATACAATAGTTTTATACAGTAATTCTCTATTACATAAAAATGTCCTCTTGTTCAGGATGAAATTGTTTGCTTTGCTTTCCCAGTGTTAAAAGTAGTTTTCCTGAATAACACCCATGGTTTCCTCTGTTAAAATACTATTGGCCAGGCACAATGGCTCAGCCTATAATCCCAGCACTTTGGGAGGCCAAAGCGAGAGGATTGCCTGAGCTCAGGGGTTTGAGACCAGCCTGGGCAACTTGTTGAGACCTCGTCTCTACAATAAATCACAAAAACTAGCCAGACATGGTGGCGTGCATCTGTAGTTCCAGTCAATTGGAAGGCTGAGGAGAAAGGATTGTCTGAGTCCAGCCGGTCGAGGCTGTGGTGGCCGTGAACATGTCACTACACCCTAGCCTGGGCAACAAAGCGTGAGACTCCAACTAAAAAAAAAACCAAAAAAAAACTATAGTTGGGGCTTCAAGGCACAGTGGGCAACATCATCACCCCAGTGTCATTGGCCATTTCTTTAATGCCTGGACCCTCTCTCAGTATTTTAGAACATGACTTTCTGATCCTGTTTGTCTTCTTGCAGAGAATGAAATGGCCAGGATGTTTTTAAAGTAGCAGTAGGATTCTTATGTCTCAAATAACAAGTAAAAGATACTAAACAAAATTTTAAAAACATCTTAAACGCTCATCTTTTTCAAACTATAAGCCAGGAAGAACCATATCAAGATGAACCTTTTGGAAGCATGCTATGAAAAAAAAAAAGTGATTTAATGGAAATTTAGAATAAAACAAGAGAAGACACAATCCTGAATGAAGCAGAGTGGAAACGAAATTACCCTGGCTGGCCTCAAGGGATTCCTGCCTCTGGGAAGAGTGGGCTTTCAGCGGAGAGGCCAAGTTCACCAAGTGTCTAATGGGCAATCCATTTGCACATCTCTTCTTGTATTATTCAAGTGCAAACTGCCCTCCCTAAGTATTTTCAGCTTTTTCTCTTTACAAAAATTGTGAAAAGAACAAAAATAAAACTCAGGACAGGATCATGCAGAGGACAGACAGATGTCACCAAGCATATATTTATTTATTAGAAAAGCATTCCTCCTATACACGTTATCGTTTATAGTCATAGAATCTTTCGTGAGAGGAGACTATCACAGCAAGAAGTCGGCTAGATCTGTGGCTTTGTTTCTAAAGGCACTGGTGTGAAATATACACCCAGAAGAGCCATGTGCAAATGGGCCCACTTGAGCAAAGCCGCAGCCGGTGAGGAGGCACATCCGACACACCTCAGGTGCAGGGGTGGCTTAAGGAGGCATCCCAGGAACACATTAATCAACACATTCAAGGAGTGCATTAATCAACATGGCCAGGATGGCTGGCATGCCCCATTGTTTCACTGTAGCATGCTAAAGAACACAGAGCAGCAATCTGAATGTGAATTTCCACCACGCTGCACGAAACAAAACCCTTTTCAGGACTGGCTCCATGCACCATATCCTACTTGACTCTTTCTATAGAAATCATTCTCTCCTGTATTTGTGGTAGTTTATGAACTTGCTTTCTGCAACAGTCAACCAGAAACAAAGAATCTTTATAGACCAGCTAAGTTTGACAATAGCTGTAGAAATGCCTTCTGCAGATATGAAAACTTGAATCCGTCCAAGAAATTTTTTCTTAGCCTCACAAAACGAATGCTGTCATGAAAGGCAAAATAAAACAAAACAAAGCAAAGTAAAAAAAAAAAAAAGCATCTATTTGTGTATGCAGTCAGTTGTGACAGCAACATACTGCATTACCAGCAGGGGCTTGGTCCTGGCCTCCTGCTCCACACAGGGTTTCATTTTCCTCCTGGGTAGTTCCCTAGATAACCCTCCTGTCAGGATTTGACTCTCTCCAAAAGCAGCCAGGGATGAAATGGCCAGATGCTGGAAGGAAGACACATGATAAAATACCCACAGAACCTAAGCACACATATCTATCTTGGGGTACACAGATTATATGTGGACCTGAGCACGCGAGGCTTTCTGCTATTCCTGCTGTGTGCAGCACTTCCTATTGTCCATACTTGGAAGTCTCTTACTCAGTATGTTATGGTGCAGAGTCGAAGATCAGTAAATAATGATTTTGCTGGTGAGAATGCCGAGCATCAAGATCATAAGTCTGAATGAATAAGGGGTGCCATTTACAACTATCATTTGGAATAAGCTTCCTCCCAGGAGGAGAGTTATTTTAATAGAGACCGCACTTGCTGGAACAAGGGCCACAGGGCACTGCCTCCTGTCTTTTGGTGGCTGTGTTCTGGTCATCTCAGTGAGCCTCAGAATTAAAGTCCATGGACCACTAATCTAGCATTATCTCATCACCAGCTCTAATTCTACTAATTCTAGAAAACAATTAAAAACTACAAGCCAAAGTACAGCAGGGAAAACAAATCTGATACAGTAAGTATATGCAAGAGGGCTATTTGCAAAGGTCACTGCATCAGCAGTATATAAATACTAAGTTGTTACACATTTCCTGTCCCAGAGGACAGGACTCAAATTTTTTTTCCTCCAGTTTCAAAACAGATACGTATTTCTCCCCACTAGACAGCAGTGGGAGGAGAGGGAGGAACACACAGAAGCTGGAGGATTCCTTCCACTGACTCCTAGCACTCAATATTGCTGCACAAAAACATAATGCCACCTTTCTCATCACTCTCTCACCATTGCATCATCCTGCACCAACTACCTTCCCAGAGAGGATGTTGATGTCATTCTTCATATACCTTTCACCTGCACTTTCTGAGCCTTTGGAAACAGGTATTAAACTGGGAAGCCCAGAGTAGTGGGAGTAGTGGGAAGGGGATAGGGTGAGCTGTCTGGAGAAAAGTGGTTGTGTCCCAAAAGAATAATGAGGACAGGTTGCACGGGGCAGAAAGAGTATAATCAATAAAGGCATCTCAATCATGGATGCCATTATAACTCAGAGATAAATATCAGGAACTGTATTATAATTTAGCTTCCCCATAGAAATGCTGTACATGGGATTGAATATACTTCTATCTGACTCCAGGACACAGGGCGTTGCTCAGACTCCACACAGAAGTGGATGTGATGGAAGAACAGAATGTTCTTCACTGCACTGTCATTCAGCTTCCAGGAATGCTGCGTTTCGGTGGTGAGTAGACATTCCGTGAAGAAGTTTGCCACAATCCCAATAGAGGGGCTGTCCAAAGATGCTCATGTTTCAAGAGATGTTGTCACTTCATTGGAATCAGGATCTTGCTCTCATGATAGGTCAGAGTGAAGAGGGAGGAAGTTAATAAGTGTGAGAAAAGACTGCTCTGGTTTTCCAGATGACTAAATATTGAATCAAACTTAATTGGCAAGAAACAACAAAGAGGTGAATATTTTTTACTTAGATTCATTCCTGTCTTGCATTTGGTTCTAGGCTTCCTAGGGTAACCGCTTTATTCCTTAGGTTTTCATCTTTCGCTTTATGGGGTAAGTATTCTTTCGGTGGATGCTATGTGTCCTCTGGATTTGCCTGGTATCAAGTAACATGAGATAAACCTTCTCAGTTTTAAAATAATCTTGCTGGACAAAATTTTGATAGGTCACTTTACTGTTAAATAGTATTAACATTGTATATGTGGGTTTTGTTATAAAATATTGGTTCACATTTACAAATCAACTTAATTATAAGATAAAGTCTTTTTGTTTATCTGGTATACTATTATCTATTCAGAATATCATTACTCATCTCCTAATATGTATGCATAACTTTAACCAGCTTAGGGCTGGGTGCCGTGGCTCACACCTGTAATCCCAGCACTTCAGAAGGCTAAGGCGAGAAGATAGCTTGAGCCCAGAAGTTCGAGACCAGCCTAGGCAACATAGTGAGATCTCTCTATAAAAACTAAAAAAAAATAACTGGGAGTAGTGGCACATGATTGCAGTCCTAGCTACTTGGGGTAGGAAGATTACCTAAGTTCAGGAGTGTGAGGCCACAGTTAGCTGTGATTGTAAACCCCCATGCAAACACTCCAGCCTGTGTGACAGAGCAAGACCTTGTCTCTCAAAACAACAACAGTGACAACAACAAAAACACAGCTTAGTACTCTAAGCCAAGGGAACAAACAACTTTCAAGTCATCAACCGCAACCAATCAGTAAATAATTTCAATAACCTGATAGATTTTTCCTTTTACATAGCTTACCAGATGGGAACACACTTTAATGCATAGCTATTCATTATTCTTCTTCAGAATCACTGTGGTTACTACTTGTACCAAACTTACACTAATGTAACCAGGGCAAAAAAATCATTTATATGAAGTGATTTCAGAGATATCCACCTCCTTTCCTTCCTCACTCTGGTTGATTATCGAAATGCCACCAGTAGCAGTCCTACATTTTAGCTCAAGATTTTCAAACCAGGTAGAAAGTAGATTTTTTCACAGAGAGGATTTATATGCTAATTGTGAACTGTTTTTATGTGCGACACTGGACACCAGTATAGGTAGTACCTCCCAAAGAGAAGGGTGTGGGATGGGCACGGGGGTTGCAAACCACAGTTCATGATCCCAGCTGCTCACATCTTTCCAATATCACAGCATACCAGGGAATGTGGGAAAGACTACTGAAAACTCGACATAGCTACAAAAAAGCTTACTTATTCTAATGTCAGAGGCCAAATACTTGAATAGCCTGGGGACATTCTGAATACAAGTGTGCTTTAGAATTTTTGGAAGTTTTGGCTAGTCTTTGTGAGGTGAGGGAAAAAAATGGGGAAGACATTCAGAATTTAGTTTTGACCAGATTTACCCATTCACAAAGATAAAATGAGATATTTAATGGCTCTAATTGCATCTGACAACTTAAAGTTCACTTGAGCAACTTAACAAAAGACTAACCAAAAAGAGCAATAAAAAGTGTTTGGGGGGAACCCAAAAAACCCAGAATTTATTTATAAAAAGTTGGGTATTTATTCTTACATGTTTAAACTTCAGTCACCTTCAAAGTACTCTCCATTTGATGAAATACAACTATCAAGATACTTTTTCCACTGCCCAAGACAGTTTTTGCACTCATTAGTTTTGAAGCCTTTTAGTATTTCTGCCATTTTTTTGTTTCATCTCTTCCACATCAGCAAAATGTTTCCCTTTGAGGGCTTTTTTTTTCATTGGGGAAACAAAAAAATGTCACTTAGGGTGAGATCTGGTGAATAGAAAGGGTGGGCACAGGGGTCATGCCGGTTTTGGTACAAAACTGCTGAGCACTCAGTGCAGTATGGGCAGGTGCGTTGTCCTGGAGGAAGAAACAGTCTCCTATCTGCCAAAATTTGTGACGTTTCTTTCTCAAATAGTGACGCAACCTTCTCAAAATTTCCGGATAAAAACTTTTGTTGACCATTTGATCCAGAGGAACAAATTCCGAGTGTACTACAGGGGTCCTGCCCTCCAAAAGATAAATCCAGTTTTTTGTGGGTCCCCCCCTCATATACTGAGAAAGGTAAAATTGAATCTTTTCACTTGTTGCTCTAGAAGACAGATTTTAAATCAAACATCGCACATACAATGAAAGAAAGAGAAAATAATGCACCTGGCCTGTTCCAGTTCCCTTGGAACTCCATGAACGTGTGCTAGGAGGTAGGAACACATCTGTTGTGGAGTCCAGTGGTTGCCACCTTAAAAGGGTGCCATGAACTTCCTCATTGTGGCCCCTCTGCTTGCCTTGTCTTCCTCTATTCTCCCATTGACTGCACATCATTTACAAATTCCCAGGCTATCTGTCTGCCTCTCGCAGGTACCACACAATATACTATCTACTGAAGAACTCACCATACCTTACAACTAATACTCGTATTTTATTGGTATGTCATTGTGCTTAACATCATTACTACTAATTCCTAATTCCTACCTATTACAACTTCGTATATACCCATTCTGTGTCCCTGCCAGAATGGATGAAGCTTACCATCAGATTGCTTTACCTTGCAGGTGTTCTTTATTTCATGAAATATGGACTCTTGTAGGTAGGAGGGGTACATCTAACCTTTATAAGTCATTTTGTATTAACTAAGGGAGCTTTCAATCAAAAGAGCCATTTACACAAAATTAAGTCTCTTTTGGTATTGGTCATGATTACTTAATGTATCAATTTTGCTAGTCTTTGCTAATTTTCACTTTCCAAGGACTCTTAAGAAGAACAAAACGTGTGTGCTATTTGATTTACAAAGCAACATGCTTTGTTTTCAGGCTACTGATTTGGAGATTTCTGCTGGAACTCTGAAACAGTGTAAGAACAAATCATACAAAGTCAGTTTCAATATAGCACAATGAAAGCAAATTCAGAGGAGGTGTGAATCATTTCCTCTTAATTACAAAATGACATCTCAATGGATCAACCCCAGAATTCTGAAGGACAAAGGACAACATGCTCAGAGGATTTCACTACCTCAAAATCTTGCATATAATCTTTTCTTAATTAAAGTCCATGAGAGCTTATTTGTTAAAAAGAACCTAAGTGGTAAAGGACTAAATGTCTGAACAATCACACTCTCATAATTCTTTAAGAAAGCTATTCTTGGTTGAGATACAGTTCTCTGAACTGTGCTGCAGATTTCCAAGTAAGATATTTTTCATCAAGTTCAGTATTATAATAGATGGCCTTTCAGAAGGCACCATGGACCTGGCAGGGTCTGTTCTAGAGTTGATAATTCTGAATGACCTAAAAAGGAGTGGGGTGGACAGTGGGGGGTGGGAAATAAGAAACGGGAAAGAGATTTACAGAGCAGAAAGCACATTTCAAAGTAATATTTAGACTTTCAAAACAGACTCTTTTATTATTTGGACTTCATTGTGAGACAAGAAAAATCATTAATGAATGGTATACTCTTAGGAGATTTTTGATATATGATTGAGTCAAAAAGAAAATTCTTTCCTTGCAAGAGATTTCCTATAATTTTTAGTCCTTAGTTACTTCAGAAACATATTTCTTTTACTGGCAGCACTTTTACTCTACTGTCTATTTTCTGGGCTTTATCATTCCTGATTTACTAAAACAAAAATCTTATTACTTTGAAAGGACATGAGGACTGGTTTTCTTCCCTGTGTATTTGATCCATTCTCTTTGACAGTGGTATGATTAATGTTTTTGCATCTATGTTCCTACTCTCTGTTATCATACTTCTTGAGTTAAAAAGTATTAAATATGGCAACCATATTACACAATCATGTTATTTTAAAGTGTAAACATTTTGAGAAGACAAACTCTTACCTTTAAAGAAGGTCTTCTTATCTGAAGAAGTTGTTCTTTTTAATTCTTTAAACCAAAGGTCTTCTCAGCATTGCTCTGTGGGTTGAAGAGTGGGGGAAATGTTAACAAGACATTGGTTGTCATCAATCACAGTGGACTGTCAATACATTAACTCCAACTGACTCCCTGATGGGAAACACAATTACAGAGAGAGCCCTGCAAGGAAGACAAATTATGAATAGATTTGTCAAAACATATCTCTGTTGACTTCAATCAAAAGTGACAGCAGAGGCCTGACCAGAACTCCAGTGGACACCCCATTAATGGATCCCAGCGTAAAGAGTCATGTCTGATCTCTCTTTTTTAGTTTAGTGTTGAGAGTTTTTTGTAATGCAGACATACAGTGTGGATAAAATACTTCCTTGCCATGGGTTTACTATTATTATTTAATTTTTTTTATATTTAGGAACTCTTTAGACTATGTTTGAAAGGCCCCAAGTTTTTGAATAGGATCATGAAGAGAGGAGAGGAATAGCCAAGACCTGAGGAGAAAGTCCCACCCGGGCCGTGATTAAGGCTCAGTCATGCACAGCACCCAAGTCCTGCAATCTCCAACTCTCCTCTCAGCTTCAATGTTTCCTTTGCCAACATTCCAGCTGGGAATTAGCCAGAAAAGGACAGCATGGAAGGAGAGTAGAACAACCACAGCTGAGCACATTGTTTCATTTTTTAGACAACCAAATGACAGATACCCAAGGTTTCTAAGGGAGGATTTGTATCTTTTTGAACTTTGGATTTTTGGAAACAGAAGTCATACCATCAACCTTTTAAAAATCCTTTCAAGAAGAGAAACAGTGTAAGAACTAAGTGTTAATTCAGGAATTCTGGACTGCCCTCAGATATTAGGACAACTATGAATTATAAAGTTATTCTGTTAATAAAATAAAAAGAAGCATAATAATCTTTGCTGTTTTCATCTAAGTGTTATATTTTCTTCATTAAATTGCAAAAATAAACTTCCTTAACTACATGTAAGGCCGCCTTAATAGATTTTCACTGCGTCTGATTCAATGGTATTTTATCAGGATAAAATTTTTATCTTGTGGAGGTTAGTGATTTTCCTTGCAATTGAAACCAATTTTATAGTAATAAAGATTCCATTTCCACTTTAAAAAAATTCTCCAAAGGTGTGTAGGGGAAAGTCTATAAGAATTTGAAACTATGTCTACAAGAACACTTCAACCAACTTACACTGAGCATTTACTATGTATCTGTCAATTCACTGGATAAATATAAACAAGGAAACAGGAATAAAATGTCAGTAATTCATGCTCCCTACCATCAAGGATCTCAGTCTACATGCTGGTGGAGTCCTACCACTTCTGTGCCCCTCTGCCAAGCATACTTTTTATGTACTTTTTAATGTTTCACAAGAGGTGCAGGTGTGAAAATGCTATTAGGAAGCATGTGAAAAAAGATGATTTGAACATAGATTTTAAAGGAAAATCAAAGGAATGTGGTTCTTTTGACAAGTTTTAATAGTTTTTTAGCATCATTTAATTAAGGGAAAATGGTCTAAGAAAAGCATATATGTAATTTTGCATAGGTATGGTTCCATGGCATCCTGTGGAAAAATTATTTCATCCTGGCTTACATGTATTATCAATAGGGCACCGTCATATATATATAACTGGGGTGCCAAAAATGTATACATATTTTAAGAGATGTTATCTGCGTATTAATTTTAGTTCACCATAATCAGAGTGTCTGGATGCTAATGGTAACCACTATGAGCACTTCTGGTAATTATAGAAGTCAAATGTGACTTGTATTCATCTTTTGTTTGGTATATATTATTACAATTTTAATACAGTTTTTCCTTTTTAAAAATGTATATACATTTTTTGGCACCCTGGTATATATCAGATGTTGTCCAGGCTGGCCTTGAACTCCTGGGCTCAAGCAATCCTCCTGCTTTGGCCTCCTGAGTAGCTGAACTACAGGCAGGTGCCACTGTGCCTGGCCCACTGCTACATTTTTAACCTCCTTGTGGTAATGTAAACCCTTAAGCCTTTGGAAGGACCACTAAAAAACTATGTATCAAGAATTATGCCAACATTTCCAGGGAATGGATTTTTGTTACATTCATTACTCTTGTTTTGGCAATTGTGTCAATGGACTTTCATCACTCTGAAATGCATTTAGGTCGACAGAATAGGGTAATACATCATTGCTAAGGACTATTTTTCCAATAACCAAGTAACAATTTAATTTATTTTTTTTTTACAAAAATACAATCAGCTTATCCTATTAAATAAAACCAGTCCTATGTCAAAAGGTCAAGATGAGATTTGATGTATTTTAAAAGTAACCTTCAGAAAAGATAAATGACACCTACATGGAAAATGTAAGAAGCCCAAAGGCCATAGTACACATGATAAACCAATTACAATAAAAATAATTCAACGGTATATGAGCATAACATAAAAAATTCAGCAATTCAGAAAAGTGAATACTTGCCTTAGCCACTCATTAAAAAATAAAATAACAAACGCCCTAATTGCTTCAAAGTAAATTGCTATTGATTGGCATGATTTTTCTTAAGGGTTTTTTGTTTGTTTTGCTTAGTTTTAAAATAAGAATCATAACATTCAATACAAAATTTGTTATTATAAACACTATTAAGTAAAATATCAGCAAGCAAAAACATTCAGGCACATACTAAAATCCTATTTGGTTTATACTTTCTGGCACAACTGTAAAGATATTTAAAATGTTTACTCTTTAGTTCTTATGAGACTGATTGCTAAAAACTGGCCTCCTTAACAATATAGCAAAGGTTAGATTACATTGAAATATCAAGCATTTGACCCCCTCTAGCCAATTCTTTCCAGAACATCAATTTTAAAAACTTTACATATAACAATATAGTTATACACCTGCACTATTATGCATGTGTACAACATGCAAAAATTGTTTTTTTTATCACTATAAAATGAGAGGAATTTACAAACTTATTTTTAATCTTTAGTCTTAACAAAAACTTGACTAGTAGCAAAAACATAGACTAGCCCCAAATTCTTTCTTCTTTCTTTGTTTCCTGTCTTTGACATGGTCCTTGGACTGAATTTGGAGTTCATTCATACTTATTAACTGGAGAGAAAAGGATAAACAAACCACCCTGTTAAAATTGGCATTCGTCTTTGGTTTCTCTGGGGTGTGCCTTTCATCTAGCAGCCTAATTCAGCTTGACATGGCAAAAAGCCCAAATCATCTTGCAATCCAGTTCTCCCATTATAATAGCCTATGAAACAAAGTATGCTCTAAAAAGCAGAGAGTATGAGTTGAGATAAAGCAGGTTCTCCAATGAGTAGCTCAACTAGATGGCACCCAGAGGGCCTGTCTCTACTGCAACTTGTATGGCTGGGCTCCTGGGGACAGGCCCCTGACTTCTGGCCCACGTTTGGCACCAAGTTCAGCCTACTCTTGCAAGGCTACACTTTTTGGGACTTAAGACCAGCCCAATGTTATACATCTTTTAAAAGTCAGGGTAAAAGCAAGAAGAGATTCATTCTGACAGAAAAGTTACAGGTAAACCAATATAGATCACACTTTACCTTTCAGAGAAATAAATCCAGTGATCCCTGGATAAGTCAAATCAAACAAATTGAAGACTGATTACTCACAGATGCTTTTGACCATCTCAAGTGACACTATCATTTGCTACCTTGTAGACTGATGCAAATATCCAGCAGTGAGCAAATTATATTGAGAGAGGGCATGTTGGGTATATACTATCTTACTGTGGGTCCAGTGGCAATCATGTTATATGCATTATTTCATGGTATTATTGCTAAAGTTTGAATGTGTTTCCTGAGGCTTATGTATGGGAAATTAATCCCCAATGCAACAGTGTTAGGAGGTGGGACCTTTAAGAGGTGATGAGGTCTTGAAGGTTTTGCCCTCTTGAATGGATTAACGTCATTATTAAGGGAATAGGTTTGTTATCTAGAGTGGATTTGTTCCCAAGACCACTCTTCCTCTGGCTCTCCTGCACTCTCTTTTGTTCTCTCTTATCTTTCTGCCTTTTGCCATGGAATGACAAAGCAAGTAGACCCTCACTAGACATGGGCCCCTTGACCTTGGACTTCCAAGAAATAAGTTTCTTTTCTTTATAAATTACCCAATCTGTGATATTTTGTGATAACTGCGCAGAACATACAAAGAAAATGGTGCTTGGTACATTTCACGGCTTCACAGGAGAAATTATTATAACTATAAAATATAGCATTCAGTGTTCAGTAATGGCTAGCTGGCTAGCAAAGAGTCATGCCCCCTTCTGTCACACAGGGTGGCTGTGAGAAAGAGGTTCCTGTCTAGGGTCCACATTTCCAGCTCCCCTAATATCTAGGTGTGACTGTGAGATGTAAGGGAGCTAATATGTGTCACTTCTTCATCCAGATGTTTTAGAAGCAAATGTGTCTTTTTCACTGCCTCCTATCTCTCCACTCCTGGCTGGATGTCAATGCCAGTGTCACCTCAGAAGTACAGCAAGGCCTGCGTCAGCATGGGTGTCTGAAGGAGAGAAGAGATTCTTCTCTCCACACTGATGGTCTACACCACTGACAATGAACTGTTACGTGAGCTGAAGAGAAATTCTAATTGTGTGATATTTCCACAATTTTCAGGGCTCGTTATAACAGTTAGCTCTGCCCTATCTAACAGAGTCAGCACAACGTGAACATAATAGAAATCTTAAGCGAAGTCTTTTTCTCACTGGCCTTTTTTTCTATGGCTATATATAATCTAGAGAAACAGATTTACTTTTAAAATATTAGTGTATTCAAAGTAGTAGAGCAAATTTATTAGAGGGTATTAAATTGGTTCTAAGAGAAGCAGTTAAAGTAACAGTGCTTACTTCACCTAGAGAAGAAAAAACTTAGAGGAATTTAGTTACACTGTCAATAAAGGTCCTAAAAATTTTATATAGCAGATAGTGAGAAACTATTTTTCAAGTTCACTGATTTACAGCAAACAAATATAGAAGGATCTACATGGTTTATAAAAACAACACTCTCTAAGAAAATAGAGAATACTGAAAATAGAGTTTTGAGATAATCTGATTCTATAGATATAGAAGGGACCTGGAAATCCTTTCTTATAGGCAGCCCCAGAGGGTTCTGATGCAGGTGGTCACGACCCACACAATAATCAACCTGGTGGAGTAATGTTTTTAGGATAACGATGGTTAAACAGTGAAATATGCTACTTTGTGGGGTTCCCAGAAGAAAGTAAAATAAAGAATGTTTCTCATCCACAGGGTAAAAAGCACACATTGTCAACAAACACAAAAGATCTCTGGGAATCTAGAGAAGTGAGACATGATCCCATTCCTTAAACAACTCACAGTCTTGGGAGAGTAGGAATACTTATCATGTGACTGTGTGTGTGTTTGTCGTGTGTGTGTGAGTGTGTGTAGAGGAGGTGGTGATGAGGAGAAAGAAGACTTGAATAAAGACGATGACTCATTCTTAGTGTCTCATTCATGGGTGTATGTCATGGGTGTATGTCTCATTCATGGGTATACCTCAGTATGGCCCCAGGGACCCTAATCTCCCCTGGGCATCCTTGTTCTGAAACACAGCCTCCTGATGATGTTAACACGCACCAAGATACAGATTGAAACAAAGGAGGTCGAGGCACCCAACCCTATTCAAGAAACAAAAGAAGTTCAAGTTTATATATTTTACAATATCAGACTTCTATGTAAAGATTCTGGGAATAAACGGTTCTAAGGAAAACAAAAAAGTTTTATAAAATCACAGCTACATGAGGAGTTATTGTTTATGAGGCACAGAGTTTCAATTTGGGATGATGGAAAAGTTTTCTAACAGGGGTATGGTGACAGTCACACAACAATGTGAATGTACTTAATGCTACTGGCCAGTACACTTAAAAATGCTAAAATTGCAAATTTTTTGCTATGTGTATTTTATCATAAAAAATAAAACAAGGTTATAAACTTTCTTCCAATTCTGTAAATTAATAGATGTAATATGATATTTGTAGGAAAAATTCAACTTACACCCTATACTTCTCCATCAATAATACTTTGTGTGTCCTTGAAAAACCAGGAAAACATTAATTTATTCAACAAATACTTAATGAGTAACTACTATGGCCCAGGTACTGGTCTGGGTATTGAGGATACAGTAATAAATAGAATAGAAACAAATCCCTGTCCTCACAGAGCATTTATTTATTCATCCTCCTTATACTCAATAGTTATTAAATGCCTATTATTTGCCAAGTTCTGTGCTGAGCACCAGAAATATAATGGTGAAAAAGAAATAAAAGCATCGGCCAACTAGACTCCTCCCCACCATCATGAAGTTAATAGTCAATTGCAGGAGACAGATATTAAACAAATAATCACAGAAATAGATCTAAAATACCTACTTTGAAAAGCTGATAAGGCAGAGATATGTGGTACTCTGAGAGTGTGTGGTGATGAGAACTGGCTTAGTCAAGGTCAGTCTTTCCTAAGCTGTGGATCTACAGTGTTGGGGAAAGGACAATGTGGCTAGAGCAAAGCAGGGGACAAGGGGGAGAGATCCAATGAGGCTGGAAAAGCAGGCAGAGGCCTGGCCACTCAAAGCCCTGTGGGCCTTTCAGCCTTTATCTTAAGGGCAATGGGGACCATTGATGTATTTTAAGAAGGTGGAGACAGAAGAGGAATGATCTGATTAAAAACAATATTTTGCTGCTCTAACAATTTAAACACTACCAACTGAAAATGAAGGCAGGAATGATAGTTCCTCACGCAGGTCTTAGAAACAAAGGCCTATATACAAAGTGAATTCCTATACAGTTATAAAGAACACTTTGAAGCTTTCTGTTGAAAGGTGGTGTTTAATATATTAAAGAATTATCATGATCAGATAATAAATTATAAGCAGCACCCAAATTTTTAGTTCTTTGGTGCTATCAAAACATAGTCTCTTAAGGTCCTAACCTGCTAATTAATTTACTTTGATTAAAATTGAGTCACCAAGTCTGGGAAATTATGTTGCCTACACCTGATTACTATTCCTGACTACTACTGTTTAAAGTGAATATTTTGAAAAACAAAACAACAGTGAGACTATTTGATCACAGAAATAAATTAAACTTCATAAAAATATGATTACCCAGGCATGTTTCATTGCCACAATGGGGAAACAACAACTTATTGTACAAATTTGATTAATACTTAATAATTTGAACAAAGAATCAAACACACAGAAATTCTTTTAAAATATAATTGTCAATGCTCATACATACTGTTGAATGGGGAAAAAATTCAGACCAGCATAATTTCATGTGCTAAAAGAAGCTAGAAATGATAAGAAAACTTTCATCTTCTGTATGCAATCAGGTTTTGCTCACTATTTTAATTTATGTAGGTATAAACATTCTATAAGTAGGTAATGGACATTTCTGTGCATTTCACTTCTGGATAAAACAGGAGAGGAAATATCAAACTTTTAATTGTGTAGTGAGCTAATCCATCCTCTGAATGACACAGTACAACTCCAGACTATCATTCAAATTCAGAAAAGTTTTATAGACTTGGTGCATATCATTTGCATGATTCACCTTTCAACCAAATTGTCATTTACACAATTCAGGTCTGTCAATTCACTCTTCTGCTTACATTACCTTAAGAATGCAATGTAGATAGCCAGAGAAATGTTCCCAAGGATACTTTAGCCACATGTTATTATGATCTACCAAAGCTCCCTTGTTTTCATGGCTCCTGGGAACCAGAGCCTACTTGCAAAGAGGCCGCTACTACCATCACTTTTTGACACTAGGTTTTGCGAAGACATTAAAGTTTAATCTGACTTGACTTAAGACTTAGTAATCTTATTGCTCTATCAATTTAGACTTTGGCCCGACCAATTTTGACATAACTGCATATAAAAACTTTTAAGAGTTTCATGCGCAAAATTATTTTTCAGTCTTTTATATGCCCATTTAAATTGTTCAATAGTATCAAAACTGTAGCTCATAGTCTAACAGACATTAAAATAATAAATCAGATGTAAAGACAGGCATCAAAATATAGTACATCAGATTCCAGAACTAACGGTGAATGAATGCATTTCCCTTAAAGAGAAGGGGAGAAATACTTACTTAAAAAATTAACATTATAATTTGGCTGTGGATCTTTTTTTGGCTATTTTTGGCAGTAAACAAATCTCATTACAAAGACAAAATGAGAAGAGGTTTTGAAAAACTTTCCAACAGTTGGATAAAGACGAGACGTTTCTCTTTTTTCCAAAGCTGGCAAGTCATTTGGGGTTCAAAATTCTCTTTGGATGCTCGGGTTTTCTGCTCTCCCCTTGATACAGATATAAACTTACAAACAGTTCCCTCACTTTTATATTTCCTCATAACTTCCTGAGTTTTTGACATGCTCATTGAACTGAATTTGAGGTCTTTTCAGAATTTGGCTCTGGAGGGAAAAAGGAATGAATCACAACAAAAACGAAATAAAGTGGGTTCCAAATACAACTCTGATGTAACTTCTGTGATGTTTTATCCTATGTTGCTTACAATATTGGCTGGCACCCAGGACCTCTTAATAAGAATTTGTCTCTAGTTCTTAGTTGTCTTCACAAGCACTGATTTTCAACTTTACTCATACTGACTTTTTTAGCCAAATGGAGCTTGCTGAGCACAATTAAAAAAAAAAGCAAAGGAATTCCAATAGGATGCATGTATTTATTTGTTTGTGTGTGTGTTTGTTTTGAGTTGGGGTCTAACTCTGCCACCCAGGCTGGAGTGCAGTGATAGGATCATGACAATCAGTTCACGGAAGCCTCGATCTCCTGGGCTCAAGAGATCCTTCCACCTCAGCATCCCTAGTAGCTGGGACTACAGGTGTGTGCCATCACACCCAGATAACTTTTTATTTTTTGGAGAGACAAAGTCTTGCTATGTTGCCCAGGCTGGTTCAAACTCCTAAACTCAAGCAATCTACCCACCTTGGCTTCCCAAAGTGCCGGGATTACAGGCAGTGTGAACCACTGCACCAGGACTCTAACAGGATTTAAATTATGGCTTGGGAGAACCCCAAATCACACCTAAGCCTGCTGTTACAGATATCTCCATAGAAGGATCTGAGCAGAGTGAGCTGGTCATTATCAAAATGGCATTGGAAGTCTCCGACCACTCAGTTCTCTAAATCAGTTTCCCAATTTAAGATGACAAAACCTGATCTTATAGAATCTGGAAAACCATTAGTTCCAGGTTGTTCACTATAGCCAATCCAATATAAAGCTGTCCTTTTAAAGAGGTCATCCTTAATGTAACATGACCTGTATTAAACAAACCATTATTTATAAATAAAGCAGTCAAATTATGCCTTCAATAGCTTACCAGGTGACATTAGGCAAATTACTTCCTCTCTGTGTACAAAATGGGGTTAATAATCCTGACCTATCTCTCAAGGTCTCAGGGGACAATTCATTTAGAAATTGCCTAAGTGCTGTATAAATGTTACTAGTGTTATGAGAGCTTGGTTTTATTGTCATCGGAAGGCCTAGCAAAGTAAAGAATTCAGAGGTTTAGCCAGAGGTGAATTAACAAAGTGAAGTCTATGCTAATACAAGTGCCCTCTGACCTTGGATCACTGAGCTTGAAAAATTGCACAGATCAGAATGTGAATGAAGTCTGAAATTTCAGAGACACACAGTTTTTGTTAATGTATTTCCTATTCAAGTCCTTAGCTTTGAAAATCATTACTGTGGAAGCAAAACAACCGATTTCCATTTCCATCATTCCATTTCCACTTTTTTTTTTTTTTCATCATTCTCACTGCAATTCCCAGCATCATTTACATTTAAGCATGACATTGAAGACATCCAGGGCTTTCCTCTGAGTCAACTAACCAACACACCCAGGAAGCATGTCTGTCAGTGGGTATGGGTTATGTATACACCACATTTCTTTCATTTCACTTAAAGATTTTTTTTTTGTTTGTTTGTTTTGTTTTTTTTTTTTGAGTTGGAGTCTCACTCTGTCGCCCAGACTGGAGTGCAGTGGCCGCTCCCGGCCACCGCAGCCTTGACCTGCTGGGCTCCGGCGATCCTTCCGCCTCAGCCTTCCAAGTAGCTGGAACTACAGGCACG
>CAUYQG010142870.1:0-21656 GCA_963574415.1 Tarsius wallacei | reverse complement strand
CAGGTCACCTGCAATAAACATCATAATATTCGATTCAGTCCTGGAGGTTCTGGTCAGTGTAATAGGCAAGAAAAAGAAATATATGTAACCCAGATTAGAAAAGAATAGGTAAAACTGCCTTTTCTCTTCCAGATGACATGGTTGTCCAACTAGAAAATCTGCTGGAATCTACACAATAGCTATTAGAACTAGTAAGTTCATTGAGATTGCTAGATAGAAGACCAACATTTAAAAAAATCAATTTCAGCCGGGCTCAGTGGCTCAGCCTGTAATCCCACGCCTTGGGAGGCTGAGGTGAGTGGATTGCCTGAACCTGCGGGTTCGAGACCTGCCTGGGCAACTTGGTGAGACCTCACCTCTACAATAAATCAAAAAATTAGCCGGGTGTGGTAGCGCGCGCCTGTAGTTCCAGCTACTTGGAAGGTTGAGGCGGAAGGATTGCCGGAGCCCTACAGTGGCTGGGAGGGGCTACTGCACTCCAGTCTGGGTGACAGAGTGAGACTCCAACTCAAAAAAAAAAAAATACACCTTTTAGGCAATAAGGATCCTTGGAGTGTTTTGTTGTCTGGAAGGGGTTGTGGTGTGAGACCAAATTAAATTTCCAGAATGCCTTATGTCGGTACCACGGACAGCTGTTGGAAGGAGGCAGACTTGGTGGCGTGACCAAATAGGGAGGCTGATGTGAAGTTTCAGGCGAGAGTGAGGGGATCCAGTCTCAGACAGTCATGTGAGTAGGGGAGGCAGGGGCAGCTGTAGGAGATGCCTGGTGCAACGGGCATGAACAGCTGTCTGTATGGCTACAGGCAGTGAGGTATTACGGCAGAAAAAGTAGAAAAGAAACTCCTAGAAAAGGAAACAGAAGAGATTGGGGGCATTTTGTCAAAGACGGGAATGTGTTAAACAAAGACTTACATTGTGTCCTGGACTGTTTTTCTCATCTCTGAGCTACTAAACACTTTGATTTGGAGCCAGGCCACACCGCGCTGAATTGCAATTCCACTTTCCTGGATGGTGGGAAGACAAAGGCAAAAGACAGAGTCCTCAGAATCAAGAAGCTCACAGCCTGTTAGGAGGAGACAGGTCAACGAGTTCGTGGACATGTGTGTGGTGTGCTGTCACCCAGTTACATGTAAAGAGACAGTACTGATACAGCATGACAAGGTGCATTCAGGATGTTGCATTGAGAACCTCATGTCAGACAGTGATGTGATCTGATCTGCATTTCAGAAAGATCGTGGCAGGCTGGAGGGTGACTTGGAGGGAGGCCAGTCTAGAGCTGGGAGACCAGAAATAGGTAGATGCTCTGTTGAAGAAGCAGCTGAGTTTGAGCTGCAAGGCTGCCCCTACGGCCCTGTGCAAGGGAACCATGCCTTCTGAGTCCTAGGAATCTTCCAAGCGTTCCTTTGGGGACCATTCTTGTTAGTTAATCTTGGCTTTCCCTGCGGTCCCTTAGGGATTCTGATGAGTTCTGTGGCTTTTTACTCCTATGGGTAATGACATCGGTGATCAGGGCTGGACATTGACTCTGCTGTGAAAAGGCAGAAAGGAGCCAGAAGTGAGGAAGGGTGGGAGACAAGATCCAGAGTGCTGCCCCCACGGGGGTGTGTTCTGGGTAGGTGCTGATGGGGGAAGTCTCCCAAATGCTTAGGCGGTGGGAGGATGCAGGGTGGCCCTGAGGGGTGAATGAAAAGGAATGTCCCTACATTTCACCACGGTCCAAGCCTGGCCAGACTTTGTATTACAACCGTAGTAACAATAAAAGCAATACGTTGCACAGTGCTAAGCATTGTAGGAACATGAACTCACTGAATCATTGTCACCACTCTGTGGGGAAACTGGAACTCAAAGAGGTTGGTAGCATGCTGAAGGTGGAGATGGCCATGGCAGAGCTGGACTTTTGGCCTCGGCAGCCTGGCTCGAGGGTCCCCAGGCTCAGTCACTAAGCTGTCTCTCACACTCTGTCAGTAACGGAAGACATGAACCCGTGAATCCCTGGTTAATGTGTTTTTTCATCCAAGACATTCTAAAATAAGTCACTCCAGTCCCTCTTTTGGGTTAAAATGGGGAAGGAGAGGAGAGGAGATTGTTCCGTGTCAGGAGATTCCAGGCAAGAGCAAATGAACAGGGAGGGAGAGCAACAGGGGCTGAGGGTCCCAGGATCCCCGGTGGGCTGGCTGGACCTTGTGGAGTGAGCTGCTGCACCTGAAGGACCCTGTCCTGTTAGTGCTGAAGGTGGTGGTGTGCAACCTGCATCTCCTCATGGACCCACCCCTGGAGACGCTGGCCACGGAGGCCAAGGTGGCAAAAGGAAAGATCAGAAGCAACGAGACTTCGCCACGTTGCGGACCTGGAGGATGAAAAGGTGAGTCTTGTTTGAAATGGCGTCTCCTGGGCCCACTTCCATGCCTGAGCTTTCAGGCAGAATTGTGGCACACACGCTTTTCTTCATTTCTAAAAGGTAAAACATTGATTGTTCTGGAGACAAGAAACTCACCTTCACTGTGAACTTATGCTTCAGTCGGATGTAGGGATCAGCGTCTCCATGGCTTTCTAACCCCTGGGCAATGTTTTATAGTCATTACCTGGATAGCCAGTTGCTATAGTTACCTATTGTCTATGCTTCATGAGGAAAAATATCTCACTGGGCTGGTTAGCAGAAGAAATAGGTGTGAAGGCCTGACAAGAAAGAATGGGCCACGCAGAAAATGTATTTTTATCCCTGTAGTGACACATTTTAGAGCATCTAGCCTATTAACAGGCCAGTGATCATGTATCCACAACCCTTGTTCTCTTTTCTTTTTGAGTTGGTGTCTCACTCTGTCGCCCAGGCTGGAGTGCAGTGGCACACTCACGGCCACCCCAGCATCGACCTGCTGGACTCTGGTGATCCTTCTGCCTCAGCCTTCCAAGTAGCCGGAACTACAATCACGGGCTACCAAGCCTGGCTAATTTTTTTTGATTTATTGTACAGACGAGGTCTCACCAAGTTGCCTGGGCTAGTCTCGAACCTGCGGGCTCAGGTAATCCACTCGACTCGGCCTCCCAAAGTACTGGGATGACAAGCTGAGCCACTGAGCCCGGCCTCACAACCCTTTTTTCTATGTGAATCTCTCCGGTCCACATACATGATTCTAGAACCGTCATATTTAAAATGGGGGCCACATTGTCAAGATGGTAACTGATTGGACCTGGGTGAACTCCTGACACAGACTGGGGCAATCAGATTCTGTCCCCCTGGAAACTGGGAGTGAGATGTTTCCAGTCAGTTTGTCTGGATAAATGGCAGGACCGGTACTGTGTAGGCTCAGAAGGCTGAGGGCCATTTCCCGTCCCAGGGAATGAAGAAAACAGGCAGCGTATCTGTGGAGGGAGAATAAACCGGTTGCAGGGAAGCTTGGGGAGAGGAAACGTATCATAAGAGCTTTCAGTTCTGGGTTCCTGTTTCCTCCTGAGGAAGAATTGCATTCCTGCCTTAGAGTTTTTCCTTTCTTTTGTTCGTGGTTATTATGACTAATTTTTTGTTCTCACGGGCATGAATTCATTTCTGTCACTTCTCACTGGAACTTACACTCTGCTTAAATATAGGTTATCCTCAAGGCTGCTGCTCTGTGCTGAATTGTGTCCTTCTAAAGTTTACATGTTGCAGTACTGACTCCCAGGACCTCAGAATGTTACTGTATCTGCAGACAGGAACTTTACAGAGGTAATTAAGTTAAGGTGCGGTCCTTAGGGTAGGTTGTAGTTCAAATATGACTGAACGCATAAGCAGAGGGGATTAGGACATGGGCACACACAGAGGGAAGACAGCTGTCTGCAAGCCAAGGAGAGAGGCCCCAGGAGAAACAAACCCTACCTGCACGCTGGCCTCACTCTTCCAGTCTGCAGGATTGTGAGAAAGTAAGTTTCTGTTGTTTAAGCCACCCGGTCTGTGGTACTTTGTTAGGGCATCTTGAGCAAACTCCAAGTGCTGTCCATGTCATGAAACTATCAGGGAAAACTCAATAATGCCCCCACTGAAGAAAACTCAATAATGGAGTAACTGATGGTTCTTTTCCTAATGGTGATCTATAAAAACAACAGCAAAAGGTCTTTTACTTTGGGTAAAAAGCCAATAACTGGCATTCAAGGCCCCTGAAGGAGGATGGCTCCAAAGAAATATATCTTCTTAATGCTGTTTCTTGGCTTAAATTAAATGCGTTCAGCTTCATGTCTTCCCAAGGAAAGGTGTCTGCTGAAGATTTAATTTTACACGGGAAGGCGATCTTTTTTTTACTAATTGGGATGAATGGGAAACTGTGTCTTCAACCCACTTAAGCTCAGGTGAAAACAAAGTGAGTCACTTTCCTGAGGACAGCATATGAAAGGCATTTTCATCAGTCATCGTGTTGGAGAGTCACGTAAAGAAAAGTGTCCTGGTCTTAAGCTTCATCATGATGAGGTAGTCAGGGAAATGCTGTTGAGATTTCAAAAAAGTCAAGAGAAGCAAAGGCCAAGAGTGGATAGCAAGAGAGAAAGATGTTTATTTAGCTGAACTGCAGAAGCACTTGAGAGGTCGCCGAGCAGAGACGTGGTGCAAAGGAAAAGGAATAGTTTAGGCCCAGGTGACGCAGTGTGTACTGGTGGAAGCAGCCACTGAAAAGATTCTGTCATCTGTGTGTGTGTCCCAAGGCAGGTCTTTCTTGAAAGGAAAAACAAAGAGGGACTTTATTTGGAACAATTTTGTGATTTTTTTAATGTTTCTGCAAAGAAGAACAGACTTGGCCAATAAGTTTCAACTCACATACAGCTCTGAAGATTTGGAACATGGTCTCCCTGGAGGATTGTGTTGAGATGGATTCTGAGGACGCATTCAGTTCTAATAGCAAGTGTTATCGATTAAGACTGATTAGTGAATACATATTTGAGTGTCGTGCATGTGCCATACCTGAGACCAAAAGCCACAAACTGATGACACCTGGTACGAGAAGGGTCTGTGAGAGGTTTTGTTTGGCTCAGGTGATGTTTTAAATAAAGAATCTGAGCTAAGCATTCAAATTTCATAGTTTTATGCCTTCCTTCCATTTTCAACTTCTTCTGTAAACTCCAATGATACCGGGTGCTCCTGCACGATGACTTGATGAAGCAGGGCAGTGGCTGAGTTCAAGCCTGGCCCCTGTGGACATTTTGGTAGGGGATCCCAGGCCCCGGGCTAAGGATGCTTTTCTCTGGGCTCAGGGCTCACATGGTATAGATGGAGGAACTGTCCAGTGGATGGCCTCAAGTGTCAGGAAGAGCTGAAATTTTAAAACCATTCCAACCTAAGAGGCAGAAAGAAGGACTGAGCAGCGAAGCAAAGCAGATGTCCTTAAGCAGGATAAGTGAGGATAAGACTGTGGACCACCATGTTCCCAAAATACATGATGACTACAGCTTTGTCTGGAAGGCTTGAGCACTCTGCAGTTCTGAGAGGAGGCAGCTGTGACCTGTGAAATCCAGATTCTGGAGAAGTCTGCTACTTATGCTACTCCCGATATCACCTTTCATGGGTTGGAATGTGAGGCTTTCTGTCAAAATCCCACTCTGCCTTTCTTTCACGGAATGAAATCAGCAGTGTGGAAGTAAGGCCCTTCTGCAAACTCCGACCTGCGCATCCGGTCATCTACTTGCCATCTTGCTGTTTAGGCCAGTTGCTTCCAGCAAGAGTCCAAGTGGAAGCCCCCACTCCCTCCCTCCCCAGTCCGGTCCTTGCTGGCCCTTAATCACAGGGAACAGCCCCTCCTTCCATCCAGCTGGGCAACCAGGAGCTCTCGTTTCTTGCCCAGCCATCACAAGTCCCTGCCCATTTTGCCCTGGATATCTGTGGAACCTGTCACTTCTCTCGTGGTCCTCACTTCCACTGATTTTTGCCAGAACGACCGCAAAGGCCTCTGACCGGTCTCTCGTGCCCCTCTGAACCCACTCCAGATTCTTCTTTGCTCGGCAGCCTGGGCATCTTCACAAAGTTCCAAGCCAGTTCTGCAGCTTCCTGCTGTTCCCGAGATGGGAGCCTCTTGTTCCTTTGCGCACACCTGCATCCTCACACAGGCATGCCATCAGCGCTTGTCGCCTTCGCTTCCACCTTTGCTCATCCACCTTCAGAGGAGAGCCGCTCACTCCAGCTCCCAGGCCACGGCATGACAGAGGGAGATGCTTCTGCAAGGGATAAAATGGAGAGACAATGCATTGTGCTTTTCTTTGGGCAATCCCTGATTTTTAATTTCTTCTTTCAGCACTTGCTGTGATTGTGGCAGTCAGTTCCAATTTCTCTTTCTGCTTAAATGTCAGCAACCCAGCTTTACTTGCAACTGATGGATGTCATTGTTTCATATACTTGAAAAGAATAATGGTTAAGTGGCCTAGGACCCCTTGGAGGGGCAGTCTTCCGGTTCTTCCAGAAGCAAATCTTAGCAGCATCTGGTCTGGGGCTGGTATCCCTTGGGCTTGCTTTCTTCATTGTTTTGGGAGGTCAGGTCCTAAACACTGAGTGACCATTCTGTGCTGATTAATTCAAGTAGATGACAGTCTATAGCGGTGCACTGCCCCAAATGTTAGTCAATAGCAACAAATGACTACTTAAGTTTGTTAAAATGAAATGAAATTAAAAATAGTTTCTCAGCTTGAGTAGGCATATTTCAAAGGCTCAGTATGCACACATGGCTAAAATGTTGGGCAGTAAAAGTGCAGAGTTCACTCCCAGAAAGTTCTATCGGACGCTTTTCCCAAAGCCAGGATCTTTGCTTGACATGTATCATGTACCCATAGTAACACACGTTCCTCCCATTACAAAGAAGCTCCTATTTTAAGTGACAGTTGCTGTTATTTGCTTTCAGTAAATCCATAAGGAAGGTGAATCCATGTGGTGTGGAAGGAAGGACATGGGTCAAATGATAAAACTTGGCAGCAGAATTGGAAGAGGGAGTCCCCGCCAGGGGCTCTAGGGGGTTAGAGAGAGGGAGGCTGGGTGTGGGCATTTTTTTCACCAAGCTGGCTCCCATGTGGACACAGATGGGATTATCGTGTGATTTATGACCACCAACCAAAAAACCAGTCTAAGCCCTTTTTACTTTTTTGTTCAGGAGAAAATTGAGTCCTCCTCACACTGGGAGGACAGCCAGATGAGAGTGACATGGTGCCTCCCGGAAGACTTCTGTATTCCGCCACAGTGCGGGTGCTCTTTCCAAAGTAACTTCTCCTTGAAGGGTGCTGTCAGAGTTGCACTTTGTCACCATTTGCTCTTGCCTTTGTCTTCCTTCTAAGGCAAGTGTACAATTCTGTTTTGTGCCTGGTGTGTATAGGTGGTTGATTATATTACAGTTCAGCTGAATGATTGTTGCTCCTCAGGATAAGGTGAGGATAATGACAGCCCGTGTTTGTGGAGGATTGACTGTGTCTTAGCCTTCGGGCTGAGGGCTGTGTGTGATTGGCCTCCTTTACTGCTTGTACACATCTCTGAGGTGGTTTGCACAGTGGTTAGGAGTGCAGGGCTCCCTCTTGGCCCTACCATTTGCTGGCTATCCTCTGTTTCCTAATTAAAGGCAATTCATGTATTTATTTCACTTTTTGTTGGAATTCAATTAATTACATAGAAACTACCTAGAATGGTGTTTGCATATAAGAAACACTCAGTGATTGTTCTTTCTGTTGTTACCCATATTTCTACTAGTGTGGAAGCATGGTTTAGGGAGGCTTACGGAGGTTCGGTCACATCCCAAGGCCAAATATTTAGCACATGGAGGAGATAGGGCAGGAACCCTCTCCATTCTGATGCCGAAGTCATACACTTCACTCAACGGACTCCTTGCAAGACTGTATCCCACTGTGTCACTATGTTAACAAGTAAAGCAGTGCGTATGCAAATAGTTTAGACATTATGTTGTCTAGGTAAAATGATCATCATTATCACCAACAAAAAGGACTGTGTGTGTTAACTTTATCTGTCTCAGATTCTTAACACCAGCATTTTTTATTTTTAATTTTTCCAAATAAGTAAATTCCTTTCTTTAGCTCCTTAAAAAGGAATGCTTTCATGCCTCTGTTTCTGAGCAGAGGTGCTAGAGGGTTTCCAAATTACACTAAAACAACACATTCAGGGATTAGCCTTTTTCAAAGTGGAGATGCTGATTAGTACTTCAGAATGCCAAACAATCCTAAGTACTGGTTGGCAATTATTCTCAACAAAGACTTGATGGTGGTATGTCAGAAAATGAATCAGTTCACAGGCATACAAAAATAATTTAGATATGGTCCCCACCCTTAAGGGGCATGTAATTTAGTGGAGGAGGGAAATATATAAGTGATGTTTTATAAATTGTCTGGAAAATTTGTGTTTATGGAAGAAATGACACTTAAGCCAGGTCTTGATGAATGGTCTGAGGAAACTGGAAATAAGTAGAAGAAAAAGAACACATCACAGGGGCCTGAAGGAGGATTTCTTGACTAAATGATCGTTGTTTGGAATGACTAGAGCTGAACACATAGGGACAAGTTCTGTAACCTTAATAGGGTCATTGCCCTGTGTACACAGGAAGTCGACATACTGTGATACCGGGTTACTGCAGAGAAAGGGGTTTAATCTGAGTCACCGAATGAAGAGATGGGAAGGAACCTCAAGCCCATCTTCCTGAGGAATTTGGGGTTAGAGTTTTTAAGGGTGTGGGAGTGGGCCGACACGTGGAGATCACTGACTGGTTGAAAAGTGCAGGGTGAAGTCACGGACAGGGAGATGAAGAGGCTGTGTTCTCATGCTGGTCCCGTTCCTCTTGGGAAAGGGTGGTCTTCAGACGGGTTGCTGGAATTCAGGTCCGAAAACCATCTTAAGTGATCCTTAAACAAAAGCGTTGTCGTTCTGATGTCAGAGATTTTGTCTGTAGGAACAATGCGGCTGCAGGTAAATTCTGCAGCACTCTTCTGACTCCAGTGCCAGAAATCCTGCATCTGGAAACAAGGGGATGCAAATGGTCTGTATCCAGAGCCGGCAACAAGACGTGGGCCAAAGGGCAGCCTGACTCATGCACGACTGTAGCTACGTTTTCCGTCCAGAACCCAGAATGCAATTCTTGTCAATTCTGAGGGGATGATTTCATTTCTGGAGATGAATTCGGGCAGGTTGGCTGTGTTGACAATCACGCTTAGTAATTTGGGCCCTATTCCGAACACTCGGGAACTATTGAAGGTATTAGACAGAAGGGCAACTATTTAGAAAGGTAACTTGGCACCTGTATGGAGGTCTGATATGAAGGAGAGGTGAGCCTGGAGTCAGCACAATTGATGGAAGATTCCAGATTGTTCAAATGAGAGTGACTAGGGGGCCTGAATATTGTAGAAGATAAAGTCAAGAGACATTTTAGAGAAAAAAAAATTGATAGGACTTGGTTACCCAAAATAATGAGTTGGGGAAGGGTTCAAATCTTGTGGCTTGGTGCTACTATGTGTCAGCACTGTGCTAAGCACTGGAGATACAAAAATAATTAAGGAATGGCTCTGATATTTAAGTAGCTAGAAAGAAAGAAAAAATATAATGATAGATCTTATAATGCAATGTGATGCATGCAAAGATAGATAATATGTACAGAATTAACACACAGGACGCTGCCAAGAATGACTTCCCAGCTCCAGGGATTGGGTGGATGTTGGTGTCTTTGAATACGAGAGGAAAATGGAAGAGGAGTTCGTTTCTAAAGCATTGGTTCTGATGTTCACAAGACAGATGAAACTTAAGCTTTTCCAGCCATGGTCACAACTTAGTTTGTCCTGGATTTGCAAGAGTTACAGAAAAAGAATGACAGTAATCATCTTAAAAAAAAAAAAAAACCCTGGTGGCATGATGTTTTTTCTTTTAAATGGCTTTGTTATAACTATAAAGAGAGAAAAAGGCTATTAAACGCCTCTTTACCTCCCACAGTCCTGGGTCCTTGGGTTTTAAAAATTCTTCCTACACTAATTATGAAAGGTCTGCCTATTCACTCTGAAAACTTCTGGTTCTATTATTATTATCATTTTTACAGAAATAGCACTGAATGTTAAACTTGCTTTTTTCAGGAACGAGGACGATCTCCTTAGAGGGGTTCATAATCAGCATTTTTTAAAGGCCAGGTAACCTGCACCTTTTTAGTGACCTATACCTATAATGGATTAGACCCTGATTTAAGGGTAAGTGAAGATTTTTGCACACTATTTCATACCTTGCAAAGATTAATGAAAGAGCCAAGTGCAATGCGTGAACTTAACCAACTATCTGGAAAGCAAGTTTAACAAAGGCTAGAAGCGAGTATACCATTAAAATCAGCTTAGAAACTATCCTAAACTCTGTTTTTTGAGTATTGTCAAATAGAAAATTCTTCTAGGGAAGCCAAAGAGGTTGGCCCATGCTGCCCCGGTTTCAGCATCATTTGGAGCCTCACATTTGCTAGTTCACGAGGGAACAATTGTAGCCCTAATATTAGGAATCAAGGATGGCATATGATTATGGGTTTTTCACATAATAGTGGGAGGAGATCTTTATGCATCAGTGTGTTCAGGAGAAAAGAGAGCATAACTTGGAAATGAGCATACACGGATTCGGGACATCACTTGATCTGCGCATAAAGAAGACCAGCCATCTTAGCAGGGAATGGGGGTTCTCTGCCCTCAGGCTTGCATGGGCCCACTGAGCAGTGAGATTTGGGGAGTAAGTAATCTTCTTTTTTGGAAGCAGGATTTATTGAGAAGACGGAAAAGCTCTCACAGTGGGAGGGGGCCCGAGGGGATTGCCTGACCTTTTATTATATGACCATGAAACCCCACCTAATTTATGAACAGACATGTTATTTTTAGGGATTTTATTTAAAATGTGTTACTTAAAAAATTCTATTACAGAGATGTGGGGTACAAGTGAGGTACAACTACATAGGCAGGCTGCATGCAGGTGAAGTTTGGGCTTCCAAGGGGCCCTGCCTTCCCCTGGAGGTGGACCTGGTATTTTTGTGTTGCCATGTGCCCCCGACTCTCCTTCTTCTCTCCTTCCTCTAGCAGTGCCCAGCAACTGTCAGTCTCTCCCTTGCGCTCTTGTGTCTATTGTTCAGGGCCCATTATGAGTGAGAACACACAGTGTTCAGTTCTTTGTTGTTGTGATAGATCGCTTAGTGTGATGGTCTCCAACTCCATCCAATTTACTGTAAAGTCCATGATTTCGTTCTTCTTTGTGGCCGTGTAATAGTCCATCGTGTATATGTACCACGTTGTCTTTATCCAATCCACTTTTGATGGGCAGTGGAGTCGCTTCCATGTTTTTGCTGTTGTGAATAGAATGGCGATGAACACGCACGTGCAGGTGTCTTTCTGGCAGAACAACTTATGTTCCCTCAGGTGTATTCCCAGGAGAGCCATTGCTGGATCGTAGGGAAGGTCAATTTTTTTTCTTTTTTTTTATTATGAACATGTGGGGTGCAATTCAGGGTTAGGTATATAAATGTTGATTATGCAGGTACCCTTGTGGATGAGCTGTGCCCCTCCCTCCCCTAGCAGTTTCCTTCCACTGCCAATCCCACCCCCCTGACAGTTTCCTGCTACTGCCAATCCCGTTCTTATAGTATCATAATTGTTCAAGGTCCGCTTATGAGTGAGAACATGTGGTACTCTGTTCTTTGTTTCTGTGATAGATCACTGAGTATGATCGACTCTAAATTTATCCAAGTTGCTGCAAAGTCCATATGTTTGTCCTTTATGGCTGCATGGTATTCCATTGTGTATATGCACCACATTTTTAAAATCCAGTCCAGCTTCGACGGGCAGCATGGTTGGTTCCATGCTTCTGCTATTGTGAATAGAGCTGCAACAAACATACATGTGCAGGAATCTTTTTTGTAGAATGATTTGAGTTCCTCCAGGTATATTCGCAGTAGGGGAATTGCTGGGTCATTTGGAAAGTCAATTTCTAGTTCTTTCAGAAATTGCCACACTGTCTTCCAAAGAGGTTACGCTAGTTTGCATTCCCACCAGCAGTGTAGAAGCATTCCTTTTTCTCCACATCCTTGCCAGCATCTGTTGTTTTTTGTTTTGTTAATGATGGCCATTCTTACCGGGGTTAGGTGGCATCTCAATGTGGTTTTGATTTGCAAGACTGTATATCTGACAAAGGCCTAACATCTAGGCTCTACAAGGAACTCAAATGTGCCGAAAGGAAAAAAACAAATAGTCCCATAAAAAAGCGGGCAAGGGACAATTTTTATTTTCTTTTTGGAACCACCTCACTGCTTTCCATAGAGTAGAGTAGTTGCATTCTCACCAACAATGCAGAAGAGTTCCCTTTTCACCACATCCTGAACAGATGTTTCAATACTGAGGCAGAGAAAGGGCATGTGTGGCAGGGGTTGCTGTGCAAGTCCCAGCCTCCCTTGTGGTGAGATGAGCCGCTGGGAGGGGCCGGAGCCAGGGGTGCCACTTGCTGCCCCAGACCCTGATAACCTTTCACGCCGTCCTCCCCTCCATCATCCCCACCTGTGAGGCAGTGTCTAAGGATCCCGCCTGGGATCCGAGGGCCTAAAGGTGGCCCAGTCACAGGATGATGGGAGCCTGTGTGCCCAAAGGCTCCAGTGGAAGGCTTTCTGCGGTCCCGGGACATTCTCACTGGAATACGAGCAAGCACGTGCAGAGTTGAACCTCGGACCTTGAGGGGATGTGGGCCAGAGGTACTGATCTCTCTGAGGGTTGATGAGGCCCATTCTGGGAAAGAGGAAAAAAACTGGAAGCTGGGGCCAACTGCTTTTGAACCTGCTACCATCCCCAGGTGAAGAAATGGTGACATCGACAGGAACAACAAAACAACAGCGACAATGACAAACCCACAAAACAACCACAAACAAAACACCAAAGCAAGCCCACGAAGGAGCAGCTCCTCTGTCCCTGCGGGATCCTTCTAGCCCCTCCTTCTGGCAGAAGCTTCAGGAAGGAACTATCAAAACAGAATGTGGTTTACAGAATTCCAGGCATACTCACAAAGCAGAGTACAGTAAGTCTCTGACCTATGGACCTTCAAGTACGGACTTCCAAAGATGTGAGCATGCGTTCACAATGTCTAATAGTGTGAGTGAGTTCACGTGTCTGGCACACACTGTCACGTGCGTGTGTCTTCTGCAAGTGGTTGTGCTTTTGTGTGCGTTACTGTACCGTACGGTGGTGAGTACAGCAGCACACTGTCTTTATTTCAAGTCCAGGGGGTCCAGAAGCAAGCGTAAAAGCAGCAGTGATGCAGCTTGTACTGGATAGCTGATTGTGTTAGCTGGGCACCTAGGCTAACTTCGTTGGACTTTTGAACAAATTGGACTTACAGACGTGCTCTCAGAACAGAACCCATTCTGAGACTTACTGTAGGCACTTACTGTATGCAAAGGTGGATTTCCAGAAGCATGGCAGTGACATAATTATCAGCACAGCAAAAAAGAAAAAAAAGAAAAAAAAAACATTTATTGTGTTAAACCACTAAGATATCTGTATTAATTACAGCAGCGAGTCAAAGCAGGCCTTAAAATGAAATTAAAATGGAAAAAGGCTAGTTTTCTGAAAACTCACTGTGGTTTCCTTATGTTTTCTGATTTCATTAAGGACTTGGTGAATCCTCACCTCCTGGCACTGTTCATGGGGCATGGGGAGTGTGTGGAAACTACTGGTGAGGATGGCTCTGGCTCTTCCTCTGCTCCAAGATTGTGTTTGTATTCTCAGATATTCACAGAATTAATCTCTCTCTCTCTCTCTCTCTCTCTCTCTCTCGCTCTCTTTCTCTGTGTGTGTGTGTGTGTGTGTGTGTGTGTGTGTGTGTGTGTGTGTGAGACAGAGAGAGAGAGAGAGAGAGAAGGAAGGAAGGAGAAGGGAGGGAGAGATGGAGAGAGAGAAAGAGATCTTTTTTTTTCTTATAAGGCCACCGATCCTAGGACACCACCCTTTTGACCCCATTAACCATAATTACCTCCTAAAAGCTCTATCTCTAAATATAGCCAAATAGCAGGTTAGGGCTACAATCTATGAATATTGTAGACCAATTCAGTCCATAGCAAAAATTCTCCTTTCAGTTCTATTAGTTAAAACACATCCCTTAGAAAGAGATTGTTATAACTCTTCTGACACTAGGCACATGAGAATAGAATGGGAAAGAAAGAAGGATGAAGCTGAGTTATTAGGAACCCAGGGGAGGAAGAGGCGGTCCTCTCTGGGCACATCTGTCCACTGAATTTTGGGGTCTTATGGAAACTCTACCAAGGCCACCCTAGTTGAGAATAAAACTTTGCATGTGAGGGCTATGATTATTTTTGGCGTGTTTCAGACAGCGTTTGTTATTGAGACGATGAGACTTGAATAGTGGCATTGCAGGATGTCATCAACTGAAAAACAGGCAACAAGGGCCAATAAACATTTGAGGTCTATAAGGAGAGGTAAGCTCTGCTCTCAAAGGCTAGAACCAGGGGGTAAGGACTGTGTAACAAACCTTGCACAAAGAATGTTGGCAGAATAACAGGGGACGCTTTGAGGTCCTTGCACTACATATTATGTTTAAGGGTACTGATGAAGGGAAATCTGAGGAGAATTCAGCCAGGAGGAGTCCAGGGGTGCTGCTGTCTGGGTTATGAGGACACTTGTGGGAAGGTGGCAGGGCAGGAGCCTGACTCTGATGGGGTCACGGGATCCCCGGCCTGAAAGCTTTGCTTGACTCCGCCTGGTTCACCCTGTAGTCCCATGAGCGTTCCTCCCAGCTGTGGCCTCCTGGAGTTTCCAGAGTAACCCACGGAATACAAAGAAAAAGCCATTTCATGGTAACTGACAACTTTACTGTGATCGGGATGTCAAGAGCCTTCAGCTAAAATGCAGAGCCAAGGTAAATGGCACCTCCAGACTCCTACAGCCTCAGTCCCTCCACAGTCAAGACCTGCATCAGGCTTCTGAATATCCAAATCGCAGGCTTTTCACATACCATAGGGGAACGTGGGGGATGATCCCGCCGTCTTAACAGAGTTATCTGTGTTAGCAGAAGGAATCAGGCGTTTATTTGCAGATTTGCAGGGCAATTCTACTTCATAACTACCAAATCCCGGGCAGTGGAAGGGATCTGAATGAGATTTCAGAATTGTTCTAAAATCGCTTTATGGCTTGAATGGTTCCTACTTCCTTTATATCTTCTACCATTCTGAAGCACTCCTCAGCCCTCTCACCCAAGATACCTGTAAACCATGACCGACTTGTATTGCCCTGCCGGAAGCGGAGGGTGGAGGGACTCAGAGTCCAGGGGACACTTGTGCTCACACTCTTTAAGCCTCAGCTTCCTTACCTGGAGCACGAATGTAAGCGTTGCTCATAGGGTTGTTAATGAACTGCTATGTAGTAAGCCTCCCGTAAACAGGAGCTGTCGTCACATCAACATTTCCCATGCTGAAGCATCCATGCCATGGGACAAGAGGTGATCTCACTCAACTTCAGGTGATCACACAGGCTGTAAGAGTTCTTTGGTTGCCCAGGCAATACGGAAATGGACACACGATCTCACCGCATGACTGCCTTAGGCTTGTCCCTTAGCGTTCTACTTAAAGTTGGTGGTTTGGGAGCCTTTCTTCAATGACGATAACATACATTATAAAATACATTTTGAGCACGTAACCTCAGATTTTAGTACAACATAATTTTTTAAAAACATACTGTTAGTACACATATCCTGAACTACTGTTTTCAAACAGAAGTTTAGAAATCTTAGCAATCATTATGTTGTTTTAACTTGTATGTGCACCAAAGTCACCCGTTAAGCTTGTTAAAGTGCAGAATTCTGGGGTCTAACCCTCAAGATTTTGATTCAGTAGGTCTGAAGTGGAGTGCAGGAATTTGTATTTCTAAAAGGCTCTTCAGGTATTTCTGATGTGGTTTTGGACTACACTTTAAGAAATACTGTTCGGCTCACTGGTTTATGTTGAATGGTGCACAGGACAAATGATTTCTGTATGTCAGCTGGGGTTCACGGAGGACAACAGAGCCACTAAAAGTGTCGTGGGAATAAGGGATTGACTATGAAAACTTGAACTTACGTGGTGTGTGTGGGAGAAAATGAGGAAGTAAAAGTTTGGAAAGGGCAGATGGAGGGCAAGAGAAACAGTCACCAAATATGACCACCAGGAGACTTGGCCCGGGTGAGCGAGTCACAGCTTGCAGGAGATGTGGCCCAGGTGAGTGTGTCACAGCTTGCAGGAGACCTGGCCCAGGTGAGCGGGTCACAGCTTGCAGAAAAGCTCACACTCTGGGCAAAGAAGGCTGACGGAAGTCTAGGGAAGCGGTGCCTCTGCGAGTTACCTTGGGGCTGCTGTCCTGTGGTAGGGCCTGGTCAGAGAGGAGCTGGAAACAGGAGACCGCCGGCCTCATTTGCGTCTATCTGCCTGTCGCCATGTCTGCCCACTGTGACATTCTGAGACTAATTCTGAGACTTCATTCCTCCTGCAGATTCCCCTTTCGGACAACTCTCACTCAGATTCACGTGAGGAAGAAGCCTCTGGACCACATTGTTTCCAGGGTCAGTCAAATGGTCACCACACACCCTGACGTACCTTCATGTGCTGAGAATCCCTGTCCCTCCTGCTGCTTCTGGTCTCTGAGTGCTGGGCTTCACTCCTCTTGAGTCTCTGTGTACTTCAAGAGCACTTTTGAGAGAGTTTCAACGTCTTTATTTGTAAGGTTGCAATGCTTTGCAAACCTGGGTGTATTGGACATGATGGAAAAACATGAGCACTGAGCTGCAGCCTTGAGCCAGCCTGCAAACAGCCTGTAGCAGACCTCAGCTTCTTGTTTCTCCTGGAGCACTTATGAAATAAGCAGTATATAAGCAATGAGTTGTTCAACTGTAGCACAATTATTTCTGTTCTCTCTTACAGCTACAAACTCACCATGTTTGTATGTATATATCATATCTATTATAAACATATAAGTGTGAACATATACACGTTTCTATGGCACCTTCCTTGGTAAAATTTTAGTTATTTAGGTATTATGTCTGGGTGGCTTCTTTTCTGCTTCCTGGAGATAGCTAAAATATAAGGCAAACCTTTCTAATTTCCGTTCATTTACTCACTGAGTAAATATTTATGGAAGGTGCTGTGCTGGCCTCTGGGGTCACAATGTTGACAAAGATAGGCAGTGACACTCCGGCTTGTCATGGGGAGGCAAGTCTGTCCATGGAGGCTGGAGGAATAATCTTGTCTGCAATTCTTTGAGAGGAGATGTAGATGAGGCTTTTATTTGCAACTGGGCTGGTTTTGCTGCGTTGACAAGGAGAATATGGCAGAATCGGTGCTTTGCCCAGGCTTGAAAGAAACAGCACATCCTCTCTGGGAAAGCTTGTTTCCAAGGAAGCTGGCTGCCTTGTCATGGGTCTGACCACCCTGAGATCCATCTCCACCTGCTCAAGCTGACTCGTAACCATTACAGCGTGAGCGAGTCGTTCTAACGTGCCAAATTATGAGTTCCGTAAAGTGGTTTTTGGAGTGATTGGTTATGTAGCAATAGATAACAGGAACAGGACCCTAACGCAGGCACGGAAGATAATTCAGAAATCCCATATACCTCATATCCAGTGTCAACGCACAGAATGCACGTTGACTCAGGATTCTTGGACGCCTGTCTGTAAAATCCCTTTTCTTCTTTCATGCATGGAGGCAAAAGGCAAATGCCTCTTCAAGCCTCAAGTTTACAGTCCTGGCTCTGCTGATGAACTCTGTGGAAAGTGCTGATTTGGAACCTTATATGAATCTACTGCCTGTGTGGGGCAGCTGGTCTCTGGGGGGCTGGTGCTGCGATTTGCTACAGTGGCCCCTCCAACAGCTCGGTGGGTCATTACTGCAGGCTGCTTACTCAGCCTTCCCTTCACCATGGTTGCATGCTGCAGAATGCTACCTGATTCTGCTACTTAATCTGCTTTCCAGAGGTCCTGCCCTTCTCTCTTCTTGCTAATTATTTTTCTCTGTCCAGAATTGCTTATTTGCATTTGTGGGTTCAGACATCCCTGGACACAGTCTTACTCCGACTCTTGTGATATGTTACAGAAAAGTAGCATCACAGAGAGATTCAGGGCATAGACCCTGGAGGTAGACCGACTGAGTTTGAAGCCTGATTCTGTCTCTTCCTCTTAGCATGAGCTTGGGGCCTCTGGGCCTCAGTTTCCTCAACTACAAAGTGAGGAAAAGTGAGGATCTGTGTGAACCTAGAGAGGAGATCATTTATGTAAGATGCAGAGAATAATGCAAATGTCCAGTAAATGATGTCAAATTTTATTATTCACAACAGGCATCTCGCAGTATGGTACTAATCTGCTTATTTGTGGTTCTGCTCGCTGGATTCTGAATTCTCTGAGAATAGATATTTTGAGCACTGTCACCTCCCTAATGCTCTGTACAGTATGCAGCATATAGTAGGCACGCAGTAGCTGCTTTTTGAATGAGTGATGGCTACACAAAGTACTTGAAGACTATATTTTCTCAGTGGAAGTTCTATAAAATCCTTGTAGCAGAAAGGCAGAAAAAGTTGGCCAACCCCTTGATGTTATAGAATGCACTCTGTATCAACCCAAGCATAAAACTCCCCAGAAATTTGACTAAGAGAATAGGTACAAAACAACTGAGTTCTCACATCTGGTTTTCATGCGTGACTCACTATTGTCAATGTGTGCTGAAAGTGTTTAATGATGTGCAACGGTCACAACCAGATTCCCAAAGAAGTTGGAGTGTGGGATCTCGACTCTGAACCCCCTTGGTATTCATGGAGGGGCTGCACAAGCGAAGGGAGAACTGTGCATTTACACACGGGTTCCACCTTGTGCAAGAAAGGATCGAAAGAGGCACACAGGTAATCACAATCATTCATTGTGGTGAGGTAAAGCAGGATATGGAAAAGATGGCAGCAGAGCTAGTCGGACTGCATGAGTCCCTGTTGAGTGAGTGAGTGTTTGGAAGGAGTGCGTGTTTGCGTGTCTGTGTGTAAGTGGGCGTGGGAGGGGTTGACTGATTGGGGACGCGGGAGCAAGTGGCCAGGGCTCTGCTGGTGAAGTGGCTGGTGCCGGCAACTGCCCTGCTTGGACCTTAGTGCCTCCTGGGCTGTAGAAGCTGAGTGCCATTTTCTAAAATCAACAAGACTTTTCCTGGGGGGAAGCTGCTGGGGGTGACGGCCATTGCCAGACTACCTGACCACCACAGTGCCAGGCCAGACACTGGCAGTGAGGGCTGTGGACAGAGTGCAATGAGGGAACCAGAGGTAGAGTCTCACTGGAGAAGATGAAACAGGCACCCTGCCACCATCTTGATAACTGGGCAGGGAAGTGCTCCAGCTTGCTCACCTTGGAGCAACAGATCCACTCTCTGTGACCAGTGGGTTAACTCCTCAGGGGTTGATGGTGACCCAGAGAAAATATCCCAGAAGCACAAACTTCAAAGGGACAGGACGGGTGCAGAGTCTCCGGTGCCCCACCCCTACCCTGATCCAGTCGTGGGACAAAGGGTGTGACCAAAAAGGACAAGGAAGACCCCCGCAAAGAGATCAGCAGTGAATCCTAGGCTGGCACAACCTCTCCTCCCCAGCAGTCCTCTGAACATCAGACCCACAGAGCTGGGGCATGGCTGAGAGGGAAGAACCCAGGTGAAGTCTGCATGGTAGCCATGCTAGGAGAACTCTGCTTTGGGGTAAACCCGGCTGGGGCACCTGCAGCCAGCACTGGGGAAGAGACAATGCCCACCAGAGGGGATCCCCCGACCTTATGAGGGCAGGAAAGGAGAACTGATACCCCACCTCCCTCCCTGCCCTCTCCTCCCCCACAGGACCGTGCACCAGGGAAATTGTGAGTGAGCCTCCAGCCCCATAGATGATCCACAGTTACTCTGTGAGCAGCTGAGAGGAATAATTAGGGAATCTGCCACAAGAGGGAGGTTAGTGCCCAGAAATTCTTTTTTCTTTCTTTTTTGTTCTTCTTTGATTTTGGTATAGTGTATATGGGTGTGAATGTGTATGTGCGAGGATTCGATTTGCATTCCACCCCATTTTTCTTTGTTCTTGTTTTGTTTTGGTTTAGTGTGTGTGCGTGTGAGTGTGTGTGTGAGTGTGTTAATTGCATTCCCCCCTTTTTAATTTATTTTTCATTTTAAAATTTTTGTTCTTCTTTCGTTTTGGTTTAGAGTGTGTGTCAATGTGTGTGTGCGGGATTGGTGGCATCTCTCCCTTTTTTTTCTTCTTCCTCTTTTGTTTTCTGATGTGTGTGTGCATGTGTGTGTGTGTGTGTGTGTGTGTTGGTTTGCCTTTTTTATGTGTCTTTTCTGTTTTCTTTTTGTCTTTTTTGTTTCTTGTTCTTGCTTTTGTTTCTCTGTGGTTTATTTTACTTTATAATCTTTTTGTCTATTCTATTTAATTCTATTTTTCTCTATTCTCCTCATTACTGTTACTTTATCTTGGACTCAGAGGGTACACATATGTACCCATTGCATCATCAGATAGAGTGGTGGGGGGGTGGGTCTTAGGAGGCCCATACACCAGTCAGTGGACATTGTAACTTGCAAGTAGTTTCTGAATCCTAGCTCCCCACCCTCTACCTTATCTGACTCTCAAAACCACAAGAAACAGTAAAACTTCCCACCTCCAGTCCTGTTTCAAAACAGAACAAATTCAGAGGCTCTGATCAGGGCAAAATAGAGGGTTGAGCAAACAGAAGTCATAGCCCCACCCACTATGACTGAATAATGGAATTAAAGAGCAAAGAAAGAGATATCTCACAAATGAGGATGAAAATAATGGAAGAACATAAATAATTCCCAGTGTATCAAAGAGGTAATACCTGAAAAATCAGACCCAGAGCTCCAAAAATGGAAATCACCAACAATTGGCCCCAGAATAACACAGGGATTATTAGGGAATGGATGGAAAGAGTGAATAAGACTCAAGAAAGACAAGATAAAACACTGAAAGAACTTGTAACAGAGATTTTCACCATAAAAACTTCATCCAGAAAATAAATAACAAGATGACAAGCATGAAAAGCAGAAGAAATGAAGCGGAAGAAAGAATCTCAGAACTTGAAGACTAAAACGTGGAATTAACCTGATCCATTAAAAACATAGAAAGAAAGCTCAGAAAAGAAGAACAAAGCCTCCAAGAGTTGTGTGATTATATGCGGAGGCTGAATTTATGCCTGACTGGTATCCCAGAAGAAGAAAGGGAAAGGGAGAACACCATGGAACAAGTATTCCAGGAGGTCATCCAAGAAAACATTCCCCAGCTCACCAGGGATGTGATCATCCAGACACAAGACATTCAGAGAACCTCTGCAAGACATCAATGAGAAGACCAACCCCTAGATACATAGTAATTTGCCAACACAAAGTAGGTATACAAGAAGAAATCCTAAAAGAGTGAGGGAGAAAGGTCAGCCTACCTACCAGGGAAGACCAATCAGAATAGCAGCAGATGTATCAACCAAAACACTACAAGCTAGAAGGGACTGGAGTCCAATTTTCCAAGTCCTCAAAGATAAGCCATTTTCAACCAAGAATTTTCTACCCAACCAAGCTCAGCTTCATCAGCGATGGAGAGTTAAAATCCTTCCCAGACCAAAGTAACAGCCCAAATATGGGACACAGAAGACAAAAATACCGTAGAAAAAA
>CAUYQG010142868.1:0-12084 GCA_963574415.1 Tarsius wallacei | reverse complement strand
ACAGATAAAATGAGCAAAAATGAAATACTATCATTTCTTTCTTTTTTTTTTTTCCGAGTTGGAGTCTCACTCTGTCACACAGACTGGAGTGCAGTGGCAACTCCCGGCCAATGCAGCCTTGACCCACTGGGCACCGGCGATCCTTCCACCTAAGCCTTCCAAGTAGCCGGAATTACAGGCACGCACTACCATGCTTGGGTTTTTTTTTTTTTTTTTTATTGTAGAGATGAGGTCTCGACAAGTTGCCCAGGTGGGTTCGAACCCACGGGCTCAGGCAACCCACTCACCTCAGCCTCCCAAGGCATGGGATTACAGCCTGGGCCACCAATCCTGGCTTAAACCTTACTTCTAATGTATGTATCTGTCACTCAAGTTGGAGGGCAGTGGCACTCTCCTGGCCACCGCAGCCTCAACCTGCTGAACTCGGGCATCCTTCCACCTTAGGTTTCCAAGTAGCTGGAACTACAGGCACACGCCACCATGCCCGGCTGATTTTTTTTTATTTATTGTAGAGATGAGGTCTCAATAAGTTGCCCAGGCTGGTCTCGAACCCTCAGGCTCAGACAATCCTCTCACCTTGGCTTCCCAAAGTGCTGGAATTATAGATGTGTGATACCGTGCCCAGCCTTACACAACATTTCAAGTCAGACTAGTCATATTTCAAGTGTACAGTAGTTACATGTGGCTAGTGGCTGTCATATTGGACAGTATAGCCTTAAGAAACATGTACTAGCCAAGCACGGTGACTCACACCTGTAATCCCAGCACTTTGGGAGGCAGAGGTGAGAGAATTGCCTGAGCCCAGGAGTTCGAGATCAACCTGAGCAACGTGATGAGAACTCTTCTCTACAATTAAAAAAAATTATCTGGCCTGTGGTTGTAGCTACTTGGAAGACTGAGGCAGAAGGATTACCCAAGCCCAGCAGGCTGAGACTGTGGTGACTGAGCATGCTGCTGCACTCCAGCCTGGGCGACAACAGTGAGACTCAAACTCAAAAAATAATAGTAATAATAACTATGACTGGTGCTAGAATACATATGAATGGCTAATAACTTCCTTAGGGAACTAGATCACATCTCATGTTTTATACTGTCGTTCCATCCTCTAATTTTCCTCTGATCTACTTAATCATAGTTGATAATTTTATGTTGATTTGTTAATTTCATGTTCATTGTCCATCTGTCCCACTAGACCACAATCTCTGAGAAAAATCTCCATTTATTTTCTAATATTGTATCTATGGCACCTAACACAGAAACTTGGGCATAATAAAGCCTCTATATTTGTATAATAAATGAAAAAGTGAATAAATGCACAGGACAATGAGTATCCTGTCATAAACAGATGTATTCTAGTTGATACTTAACAAATAATATAGCCCTTGGGAATCAAGAAGAGCATTATTTTGCAGGTACCTCTGGCTTGTATAGTACAATCTACATAATAGTAGATCTGTGTAATAATATTTAGTCAAATATGCAAATTTTATAAATCCATAAGTGCTTGTAAAATAATAGTTGACACTTATTGAATGCTGTCAGGTAGTATACTAAGTAATTTTTGTGTGTTATTTTCATTTAATCTTAACAAAAATCTTGTAAAGTATTGCTGTATTACCATATCCATTTAACATGTGGGTATACGAAGGATTGGAAAATGAAATACCTTACCCTGGGTTATTAAGCTAGCAAGTGCATCATAAGAATGGGAATTAGGCCGGGCACGGTAGCTCAAGCCTATAAACCCAGCACTTTGGGAGGCAGAAGCAAGAGGATTGCCTGAGCTCAGGGGCTCAAGACCAGTCTGAGCCACATGGCAAGACCTCGTTTCTACAATAAATCAAAAAATTAGTCGGGCATGGTGGCACATGCGTTTGGTTCCAGCTACTTGGAAGGCTGAGGCGAAAAGATCATCTGAGCCCAGCAGGTCGAGGCTGCGGTAACTGTGAGCGTGCCATTGCACTCCAGCCTGGGCAACAGAGTGAGACTCTGACACTCAAAAAATACAATTAGCTAGCTGGGCGTGGTGGCATATGCCGGTACTTGTGAGACTGAGCTCAGCATGTCGAGGCTGCTGTGGCCATGAGCTTGCCACTGCATTCTAGCCTGGATGACAGAGCGAGACTCCAACTCAAAAAAAAGGAGGCTAGGCGCAGGTGGCTCAAGCCTATAATCCCAGCACTTTGGGATGCCGAGGTAAGAGGATTGCCTGAGCCCACGGGTTCGAGACCAACCTGTGCAAGTTGGTGAGACTCTATCTCTACAATAAATAAAAAAATTAGCCGTGTGTGTGGTCATGTGCCTGTAGTTCCAGCTACTTGGAAGGCTGAGGTGGATCACCTGAGCGCGGCAGGTTGAAGCTGACGTGGCTGTAGTGTGCCACTATACTCCTGCCTGGGTGATGGAGTGAGACTCCAACTCAAAAAAAAAAAAAAATTCTAGTATTCAGAAGTGTGTTTATGCAAAGGTTGAGCTGTACATACATCCATGTGTTTCACATACATGCTACATGCAACCATGTTTTATGAGGACCCCACCTGGCTACTTTGTGCATATTATGGCATAGACCATAGTGTAACAAACTAGCATAATAATTGGCTGGTGGGACCTGGAGTGTTGAAAACCTCTTCTACCATTATCTGAAATTGAACAGAGTTAGTTGTCCCAACCATTTCAGCATACTTTTGTGGATGAGCATGTGGTTTTATTAGCCAGCTGCCCTTTGTGCTGTCCTTGGAAGGGAGATGTTACTTACATTGCAACAGGAAAGGTTCAGAATAACACTAGTAATCGTTTTGGAGTGAGAGAGCTTTTTTAAGTTGGGGGCATTGTGGCCAGATTGGGTTTTAAAAGTGTGCTTTGAGAGCCGGGCTCGGCTCAGCCTGTAATCCCAGCGCCTTGGGAGGCTGAGGTGAGTGGATTGGCTGAGCCCGCGGGTTCGAGACCCGCCTGGGCAACTTGGTGAGACCTCATCTCTACAATAAATCAAAAAATTAACCGGGCATGGTAGCGCACGCCTGTAGTTCCAGCTACTTAGAAGGCTGAGGTGGAAGGATCGCCGGAGCCCAGCAGGTCGAGGCTGTGGTGGCCAGGAGCGTGCCACTGCACTCCAGTCTGGGCAACAGAGTGAGACTCCAACTCCAAAAAAAAAAGTGTGCTTTGATGGCTTTGTGATGTACTGGAGGATGACAGAATGGAAGCAGAAATAGACTTTTTGGGTTTTTTTTTTTGAGTCGGAGTCTCTGTCTACCAGGCTGGAGTGCAGTGGCACATTCATGGCTACCGCAGCCTTGACCTGCTGGGCTCAGGTGATCCTTCTGGCTCAGCCTTCTTAGTAGCAGGGACTATAGGTACACACCACCACGCCTGACTAATTTTTTGATTTATTGTAGAGACAGCCTCACCAAGTTGCCCAGGTTGGTCTCAAGCCTCTGGACTCTGGCAGTCGTCTTGCCTTGGCCTCCCAAAGTGCTGGGATTACAGCACTTTGCCTGGCCTGAAAGAGACTGTTTATGAGACTTTTGCAAGGGTCTGGATAGGAGCTCTTGGAAGCCTGAACTAAGAAAATATTTATAGTAATGAAGAGGAGACTAAAGATTCCAAAAGTGCATGGTAGAGCAAATGGTTAGGACTCAGTGGTTGAATCTGTGGAGACAGGAGAAAGGGAAGAGTCAAAGATAGCTCCAGTTTCTAACAAATAAGAATGAATGGGGCTGCCAAATGAGACCAAAGAAGAGTAGAAGAGAAAGTTTAAAGTGCCTTTTTAAGCCGGGTACAGTGGCTCACACCTGTAATCCCAGCACTTGGGAGGCAAAGGCAAGAGGATTGTCTGAGCCTAAGGGTTTGAGACTAGCCTGGCCAACTTGGCGAAACCTTGTCTCTACAATAAATCAAAATATTAGCTGCACATGGTGGTACACGCCTGTAGTTCCAGCTACTCTGAAGGCTAAGGCAAAAGAATCTCCCGAGCCCAGCAGGTTGAGGCTGCGGTGGCTGTGAGGATGCAACTGTACTCTAGGCCTGGGCAACAAAGTGAGTCTCCAACTCCAAAAAAAATTTTTTTTTGCCTTTTTATACACAGTTTGAGGTATCTGTGCTTTTTTCATGTGCAGATCTTTAACTAGAAAAGAATTGGGATAGGGTTGTTATATGTTTAAAATATTTTTCTTTTTTTGAATCGGGGTCTCACTGTCTCCCAGTCTGGAGTGCAGTGGCACGATCACAGCTCCACTGCAGCCTTTACCTCCTGGGCTCAGGTAGTCTTTCTGCCTCAGCCTCCAAGTAGTTGAGACTATAGGAACACGCCACCATGCCCAGCTGATTTTTACATTTTTTTCTAGAGATACAGTCTCGCCATGCTATATAAGCTGATCTTGAACTTCTTACCTCAAACAGCTCTCCTGCCTTGGCCTCCCAAAGTGCAAGGGAATACAGGCATGAGCCACTGTGCCCAGCTCTCATGTTACAAATATTTTTGTCTTCATAATTTCCCTAGGAGGCTTTTTGTTTTGGTTTGGTTTTTTTACTGGCAGGATTGACCAAGTATCCTTTGGAGTTTTGTTGACTTTTTATTGTCTAGAATTTTCTAACATTTGTATAGTCAGTGCTGTTAATTTTCTCTTTTATATTTCTGACTTTAGTTCACAGTTAGGGAAGGCCTTTCTTTCTTTTTCTTTCTTTCTGTTGGAATCTCACTCTATCACCCAGGCTGGAGTGCAGTGACATGCTCACGGCTATCCCAGCATCAACCTGTCGGGCTCAGGTGCTTCTTCCGCCTCAGCCTTCCAAGAAGCTGGAACTACAGGTGCGCACTACCTTGCCCGGCTGATTTTTTTATTTATTGTAGAGATGAGGTCTGGCCAAGTTGCCCAGGCTGTTCTTGAATTCATGGGCTCAGGCAATCCCCTCAATTTCTACAATTTGGGAATAGGAAAGGCTTTCCCTGGTGGGTGCAGTGGCTTAAGCTTGTAATCCCAGCACTTTGGGAGGCTGAAGTCGAAGCATCGCTTGAGGCCAAAAGTTCAAGACTAGCCTGGTCAACATAGTCAGTCCTCATCTAATAAAATTAAAAACAAAAAAACAAAAACTTTCATTAAAAATAAATATTGTGTTGATCAGGATTTTATTTTGGTGAGAAAGATGAGATCAGGAAAGAAAAGGGAAGATCATTTCTAGTTGTTGGAATATGATTAACATGGTTTCTATTTCCAAGGTGTAGAATAAAACAAGAAAACCCTTAATTTTTATTTTAAAAATACCCTGCCTTTAGTTTTTTTTAAATGGTATTGATGTTTTGAGAGATGGTTTCCTTAAAAAAAATTCCCAAATTTTGAATTTTCATTATAAATAAAAATTAAAATAGGTATCTCATGTGTTCTGACAGCAGGAGGATGCATTAGCACAACAGGCCTTTGAAGAGGCTCGGAGAAGAACACGTGAATTTGAAGATAGAGACAGGTCTCATCGGGAGGAAATGGAGGTGAGAGTTTCACAGCTGCTGGCAGTAACTGGTTAGTACTTTCCCCCAAACTCTCAGGCTGTGTTTGTGATGTTTGTGCGTAATGTTTTTTAATAGTTTAATTTTGTTCTGACTGTGTATTTATTAAATGTAATTGCTGTTTTATTTTTCTAACTTATAATGTTGTTACCTGAAGGAAAATATTTTGGTATGTGAGTTTATTTGTGTGTGTGAACAAAAATATAGTCTGTTGATAGGAGTATCAAACAATTTTTTGCTAAGATAGGTTGTTTCCAGTTGTTTTTTATCAGTGATTGAGAGTATGGACTTTGTAGTCAGGCCTAGTTGAGATTCCTGTTCCATTACTTGCCAATCTCTCTGAAGCTCCAGTTTTCTCATAGAAATTGTTGAGAGTTAAATGGGAAAATGCTTGTAAAGCACTTAGAATGATGCTTGGTATGTGTATGCCTACAATAAATAATAGCTCTAAAGTACTTCTTTAGCACTAAAAGCTCTACCACAGTGCTGGTTCCAGTTAATTGAATTATTTGGCTAACGTCCTTTTAGTTCTCTAAAGTGTATCAGGGCACTTTCTCTGCATTATGATCTAGAGCGTAGAGAAAATGGTTAAATTTTCATTAATGATTTAAGATCCTGTAGTCCCTTATGAGAGTAATTTAAAACATCAGTTCTTACAGAGTACTGTCATCTAGAAAATTGGGCTGAAATCTGACTCCACAACATGCACTGGCAGTCACATAGGAGAGTGTGAGGTTTGATGTCTTTTGGCACTTTGTATATATTTTACTTCTCTATCTCTTTTTTAATCCATAAAAAATTCCTAATGTCAACTTATGTTCTTACAGTTTACCTCCTTTTTTCCCAAAAAAGAGAACATTGGAGGAAGATGTTGTTTCCCCTCTGTAAATCAGACTTCTTTAAGGAATTCAGACATCATCCATTCTAACATGATTATAGTTGATGAAACAGAGTCTCAGAAAATTTAATTGACTTGCTGTCTTTTAAATAGTTGGTTAATGGAAGAAAAAGTAAGGACTTAAACCATAGTTTCCTAACCAGGAAGTCACAAATACAGCCCAGCACTGGGAAATTAATTTCCACACCACCCATAAAGATGCTTAAGTTGAAAAATAAAATATGCCAGGAGAGATTAGAGACCATTTTGCCTGAAATAGAAAAGGCTAAGGCAGAAAAGAATAATAATGGTTCCAGTGGGTGGTCCTGATATCTGACTGGCGAGAAGGAGGGCCAGGGAACAGTTGGTAACTCATGGGTGGCAGTAACACCATAAGTGGTCCTTGGAAGCTTTAGATCCCGGCAGCATGTAGGCTTAGGGATATCCTCCACTGTTTGGATAACCTCTGAGGTCTCTCGCTCTGCCATGCTAAACTTGAAACATACGTGTAAGGTTAAGGTTACTAATAGTCAAAAGCAGAACTCTTAAGTGATTGGTGGCCCAAAGGGTATTGATTTTCACCAGTATCTTTTTTGTGTGTTCACTTGTGTGTTTTTGAGTTGGAGTCTCACTCTGCCACACCAGCTGAAGTGCAGTGGCATGCTCATGGCCTCCGCAGCCTCAACCTGCTGGGCTTAGGTGACCCCGCTGCCTCAGCTTTCCAAGGAGCTGGAACTACAGATGCACGCCACCATGCTTGGCTAATTTTTTTGATATTGTAGAGACGAGGTCTTGCCAAGTTGCCCATCATCAGTATCTTTTAACCTAAAATCAGTTATAAAACTCCTTGGGCATGTTTCTGTTTCATCATCTGTAATATTTAGAAAGTTTTCAATCCTTCATGGTAGAATTTAGCACTTTCTTTTCTTTTCTTATTTTTCTGGCAAAGGTTATTTCAGCAGTATTATATTTTCAGAGGTAATGACAGATTATTATTAATTTGGAAATGAAATGAAGAAACATTATTTTTATTTTATTTTATTTTATTTTTTAAAGTACGATTTATTGAGAAGGCAGAAAAGTTCCCACGGTGGGAGAGAACTGAAAGGGTTGCCCACATTATTTATTTTATTAACTTTTGCCTAGTACTGTTAACCATTGGCATACAACAAAATGATAAAAGGTACAGAATATTGTGTATAATATCTTAACTTGTGTGTGTTTTGTTTTTTTTTTTTGAGTTGTCTCCCATACTGGAGTACAGTGGCATTCTCATGGCCACCCCAGCGTCAACCTGCTGGGCTCCAGCAAGCCTTCTGCCTCAGCCTTCCAAGTAGCCAGAACTACAGGCGCGTGCTACCATGCCTGGCTAATTTTTTGATCAAGACGAGGTCTCACCATGTTGCTCAGGCTGGTCTCGAACCTGTGGACTCGGGCATTCCTCCTACCTCGGCCCCTCAAAGTGCTGGGATTATATTGAGCCGCCATGCTGGCTGTGTGTATTTTTTAGATGAGTATATTTGTTTGACTGTGCATACATAAGAAACTGAAACTGAATCCCTGATTATCTTGTGGTTAGGATAAAAAACCAAAAAAAAAGGATTTTTTTAAAAGAATAAACTACAACTGGAAATTGGTGTGGGGGCGAACCAAGTATCTGGGGCTACAAAATGGGAGGGTCATAATTTTCACGTATTTCTTGTATCTTATGTATTTTGTATCACATGTATCTATTACCTATTTAGGAACAAAATATAATTTGCTTTTAGTATTGACACAGAATAATGAAAACAGAAGATTTTGGAACTTGCTATCCGGTATTCTTTGGCATATAAGCTGTTTTTATTGTTGTTGTTTTGAGGTGGTTTTTGTTGTTGTTGTTTTGTTTTGTTTTGTTTTGAGTCCGAGTCTCACTCTGTTGTCCAGGCTGGAGTGCAGCAGCATGCTCATAGCCTCCACAGCCTCAACCTGCTGGGCTTAGGCGATCCTTCCCCCCCAGCCTTCCAAGTAGCTGGAACTACAGGTGTGCGCCACCATACCCGGCTAATTTTTTAATTTACTGTAGAGACGAGGTCTCACCATGTTGCCCAGGCTGGTTTGAACCCCTGAGCTCAGGCAATCCTCTCACCTCAGCCTTCCAAAGTGCTGGGGCTACAGGCCATGAGCCACCACACCTGGCATAAGCTGTTTTTTAAAATGTGAAACCCGAGCCTGGCTTGGTGGCTCAGCCTGTAATCCCACGCTTTGGGAGGCTGAGGTGAGTGGATTGCCTGAGCCCGTGGGTTCAAGACCCGCCAGGGCAACTTGGCGAGACCTCATCTTTACAATAAATCAAAAAATTAGCCAGGTGTGGTAACGCGCACCTGTAGTTCCGGCTACTTGGAAGGCTGAGGCGGAAGGATCGCTGGGGCCCAGCAGGTCGAGGCTGCGGTGGCCAGGAGCAGCCATTGCGCTCCAGTCTGGGGGACAGAGTGAGACTCCAACTCAAAAAAGAAAGAAAGAACGAAAGAAAGAACGAAAGAAAGAAAGAAAGATGTGAAACCCTTCCTTCATTTGAAATTTTGTACAGAGCCCCAGTGTATAAAATAGATTTTTAAAAAAGATCTTGCTGAAGCAGGGATAGGGATTATTCTGGTCTCCCTCTAGGGTCCCTGGGGTGTTTTCAGGGAACCCAGTAGTTGGCAGACCATGACTTGAGAACCCTTGATGTAGTAGAATGAGCACAAGGTTAGAGCCCTGGTTTTGCATGTCAGCTCCAGTACTTGTTGAGATGTGTGACTTTGGGAAAGTTGTTTATTCTCTTTGAGCCTCATCTGTAAAACCTGTCTCACAGGTTGCTGCTGAGCTCAGTGTCTGATACTTGGAGGGAGTACTCAGTGGAAGCTAGTTTCTTTACCCCTGCTTTCTGTACACTTGCCTCACAACATATCTGAGGAAAAGCAGTAAAAAAAGTAGTCATAGCCTAACTTCCAACTATGAAAGTCAAAGATATTATTTTGCTAAGTTATTTTAGATTCTAGTTGTTCTTGTTTGGATGGATGGTTGGTTGGTTTGGGTTTTTGAAACAGCCAATAAATGATTTTGGACTTTTCTTGGGTCTGCTGGAGGCTAAGCTAGGAGTGACCCTGGGAGTTGACTAGTGACTGAGAAGAGGCACGGGGAGAACTTCCCATGTTCTGGTAACATTATGGTTCTTGATCTGGTGCTAGTTATGTGGGTTTGTTTACTTTGTGAAAAATTCATCAGCTTAATATACTTAACAATTTGGGGGTCTGGCATGGTGGCTCACACCTCTACTCCAGTACTTTGGGAGGCCAAGGTGGGAGAATTGATTGAGGCCAGGAGTTTGAGACCAGCCTGGGCAACATAATGAGACCCCATCTGTACAAAAAATAAAATAAAAAATTCTACTGGATTGTCTGAGGGCTAAAAGAAGAAGAAACAATTTGGGCCCTCTTCTGTGCTTTAATAAAAATCCAGACATTACTTATATGAAGTACTCCCTATTGGTATTTGTTGCCATGGAGTAGTAGTAGCCCAGTACCTTTTCTGAAAATCCTTCCTTTATTTGAAAATGTTGACATATTATCCATAGCTGTTCTCTTCAAGATACACATCTCTATAGCTGTAATACAAATGTATTACTTTTGTGAAGGAAGATTGAGGTTAATAAGGGACAGACTTAGTGCTCTAGTCATAGGTGAATTGGAAAGATACTTCTGTCATCTGTTTTGTAGCAGCTGTACACTTTCTCTGTTTCTAGAAACTACTTTCAACTTGGTTTTTGACCTAAAACTGTAATATAGTATTCCTGGCTCTTAATTCAGCTCCAATGTGACAGGGTGCTGAAAGAGATTTTCTCTATCATCTAGAAAATACTTTCATTTGGTTAGATTAAAAAGTGTCAACAAATGGTTGTCTTTAATGTCAGAGAATGGGTAAATTATTGTTCATTCTACTATAGGCAGTTTTAATACAGTTCAGCAGATCACAGGAGAATTTTATGTAGAAACCATTTGGAAATAAAAACAGGCAAAAACCACTTTATGTGGTTTTTGTATTTGTGTTTTGCATGTTTTTGGAGCATTCAATTCTGTGTGGTCTCAGAAAAAAATCTCAGCCTGTATTTATTTTAAATTTTCAAAGACTTCAGTTTTCAAATCATTTAACTCTACCAATATTTATTCTCGTGTAAGTGAAAATCCACATAAGAATATGTCCTATACTGGCCTTCCTGGGACATGTTTTGGGTAAGGATAGTACATGAGAATGAACTGGGAATATGAACTCAGACTGAGAATGAGTAGAGGATTAATGAGGGAAAAAGAGAATACTAGATCTGCCTTCTTCCATGCTAAGAAAGGAAGACAATCTCAGTTTGCTTTCTTTGTTTTTGTTTGTTTGTTTGTTTTTTGAGTCAGAGTCTCACTCTGTCACCCAGGCTGGATTGCAGTGGCATGCTCATAGCCACCACAGCCTGGACCTGCTGGGCTTGTGTGATCCTTTCACCTCAGCCTTCTAAGTAGCCCGAACTACAGGCACGTACCACCATGCCTGGCTAATTTTTTAACTTATTGTAGAGAAGAGGTCTCACCATGTTGCCCAGGCTGGTCTCGAACCTCTGAGCTCAGGCAGTCCTCTTGTTTCCACTTCCCAAAGGGCTGGGATTACAGGCGTGAGCCACCGCATCCAGCCTCAGTTTGCTTTATTAAGATTTATTTTTTGCCAGGCACAGTGGCTTATGCCATAATCCCAGCACTTTGGGAGACCAGGGAAGGAAAATCACTTGAGCCCAGGAGTTAGAAGCTAGAATGAGCCAAGAGCAAGCCACTGTACTCCAGCCTGGGTGACCAAATGAGACCCCAAAAAAAGTATTTTTTCTTTAAATCTTTTTTATTTTTTAAGATTTACTCTATCTGCAGGATGTGGATTTTTTTTTAATATTTGAAGTTATTTGGACTCATAGGAAAATTAGGAAATTAGCCCCTTTGGCTTTTTTTTTTTTGATTTGGAGTCTCACTCTGTCGCCCAGACTGGAGTGCAGCGGCCGCTCTCGGCCACCGCAGCCTCAACCTGCTGGGCTCCAGCGATCCCTCCGCCTCAGCCTTCTAAGGAGCTGGAACTACAGGCACACGCTACCACGCCCGGCTGGTTTTTTGATTTATTGTAGAGATCAGGTCTCGCCAAGTTGCCCAGGCAGGTCTCGAACCCGCGGGCTCAGGCAATCCACTCATCTCAGCCTCCCAAAGCATGGGATTATAGGCTGAGCCACCGAGCCCGGCTTAAAATTTCTATATTAAAATGATCTATTTTCTCATATATAAGATTTGTTTGCAGAAAATGAGATTTTTGGCTAAAATAAGTTAATATTGCTATTAAAACCAAAAATTCTAGTTAGGAATCCAAGACAGCCACCTTTTTTCTTAAGAGTTAGTCTGAGCCAGGTGTCTCACACCTATAATTCCAGCACTTCAGGAGGTGGAAGCGAGAGGATTGCCTGAGTCCAGGGATTCGAGATCAGCCTGGGCAACTTGGCGAGACCTCAACTCTATCATAAATCAAAAAATTAGCCGGGCTCGGTGGCTCAGCCTGTAATCCTGCGCCTTGAGAAGCTGAGGTGTGTATTGCCTGAGCCCGCGGGTTCGAGACCCGCCTGGGCAACTTGGCGAGACCTCATCTCTACAATAAATCAAAAAGTAGCTGGGTGTGG
>CAUYQG010142867.1:0-22744 GCA_963574415.1 Tarsius wallacei | reverse complement strand
AGGCTGAGTCCAGCTCTTGAGGAACAGAATATTAAAGATGAGTTTTCACAATTGGTTCTGGGATTCTGGAAATGACAGTCTAGTGTGATTAGATTTAAATACACCAAATGATTCTATTTCCATTTGTAAAGAAGGCATTAATAGTCTATAGTGTGATCTAGCAAAAAAAATATGAATGCTATCTACATTGGATATCCCTATTGTTATTTGTTTTTGAGTGGTTCTCTGGTTTCTTTACGTATTTATTTTAAAATTGTGGGGTACAATTCAGGGTTAGGTACACAATTATTCATTGTGCAGTTCCCCTTGTTGATGAGGTGGGCCCCCCCCTTCCCCAGGAAGGTTCCCACTACTGCCAATCCCACCTCCATGCCCCCGCAGTTTCCCGCTACTGTCAATCCTTTTCTTCTAGTATTATGATAGTTGTTCAAGGTCCACTTATGAGTGAGAATGTGTGATACTCAGTTCTTTATTTCTGTGAAAGATCACTCAGTATTATGGACTCTAAGTCCATCCAGGTTGCTGCGAAGTTCATGATTTTGCTCTTCTTTATGGTTGCATAATATTCCATTGTGTATATGTACCACTTCTTTTTTATCCAGACCTCTTTTGATGGGCAGCACGGTTGGTTCCATGTTCTTGCTATTGTGAACAGTGCTGTGACAAACATATGTGTGCAGGTATCTTTTTTATAGAGTGCTTTGAGTTCTTCTGAGTATATTCCCAGTAGGGGGATTGCGGGGTCATATGGAAGGCTGATTTTTAGAACTTTTAGGAATCAACACACTGTTTTCCACAGAGGCTGTACTAGTTTACACTCCCACAAACAGTATAGAAGTGTTCCCTTTTCCTACATCCTCTCCAGCATCTGGATGGCCATTCTGACTGGAGTTAGGTGGTATTTCAGTGAAGTTTTTAATTTGCATCTCCTTGATGACTAGTGAGGCTGAACATGTTTTCATGTATCTGTTGGCTACTCATATGTCTTCTTTTGAGAACTGTCTATTCATATCTTTTGCCCACTTCGTAATGGGGCTGTTTGTTTTTTTCCGTCAAAGTTTTGAAAGTCAATTCCTACCATTTACAAAATGGCCATTTCTTACAAAGAAACTAGAAAGAGCCACACTCTGAATGGCGTGTGTGTCTGAATTGGTTATTGTTATTGGGTATTGTGACACCTCTAGCTTCTTACAAAGAGTCACACATGTTTTATTTTTTTTTTAAGACTAACTATATTTTTATCACATATTTTTGTGGGCTTCAGTTTCATCTAGAAGACATTCCTTTAAGCTTCCATTCATAACTATATATTTTAAAGATTTATTTTAAAAATTCTACTCTCAGGCTAGACGTTACCTTCTGACAAAATATATTAAGGTTTTATATGACACTATCCACATTTCCCAGAAGTAATACTTAGCAATCTCTTAGTTGATTCTCATAGTTTTGGCTTTTGTCAAAAATAAACTTAAAGAACAGGATGCCATTGAGATGACAATAACAAGTAAAAACTGAGAAAATTATTTTAGACAGAAGAAGCAGACAAAATCCAAGTTCTCATTCTTCTTTTGTTAAGATATCACCAATGCTTTTAGCTATCCATTATTCACCTTCACAAAAGTGTTAAGCTGGAAATGAACCCTGCCATTTATCTCAAATGCTCACTGAACAGAAATAAATGAAGCCACCACCTTCCAACTCTAAATGATATGAGATAGAAAGTCTGACTTACCAACTATAACCTTGACAAGGTGTCTCATCGCTTGTCTGAGAAACTCAGTCTGTCAGCATCTAATTATACATTGGCATTAAAAAATAAGGCTAGAATACTCTGAATCTAGCATGGAGAATGGGGTTTATATTTGAAGAGCAATGTGATTGACTGGTCACAGCTTACAGAGAGTGAGACAGAACTCTTGAGGCTGGGCAGAAACTGCTGATTTGGACTCCCGATCACCCATTTCTACAATAATCTGTTATTACAGAAATAACGAAGTTATTTTTTGCTGTTAATAATTATGATTATAAAAATCAAGGTAGCTGCAGTTTTATTCGGGCTTCCTCCTTTCTTCCTGTGTGAATTCAAACATTTCCACTTATGTGTGAGATCTATGAAGTCAGACATCTTAGAGAATATAGAATGACTTCAACATTTTTACTTCCATTATTTTAATTTAAGTACACAGCAGACACTACAACTTCAAAAATAATAAATAAATGAGAGACTCACATGTATTGTAGTCCTGAAAATAAATGTGGCTTCAGGTCAGCATTATGAAAGTGAACTCCTCAGTCATCTACAATAATAGTTGCTGAACATCCAAAATTTACATCTCCAATTGTCCCTACAAGATATGGAATAATTTTGTTTGAGCCATAAATAAAAACGTTCAGAAACATGTGTGACTAAAGAAATAAAAGTAGTTTAAACCTATATTAGCATTTAAATCAGAAAACATTGTGAAGGTGTTAATTTAACAAATACCCATGGTGGTACTAGTTATGTATAAGTCACTGCTTTACAAAATCTTTAAGTATTAAAGTATTTCATCTTTGTAACAACCAATGAGGGTACTGTTGTTATATGCACATTATACAGGTGGGTAAACCAGAATATAAACATTAAACAACTTGCCCAGAATCACCAGGTGGTAATTGGCAGATGTAAGATTCAAACCCAGGCAATCTGGTCACAGAGGGCATGCTATTCTGCAACTCACAAGAATTAAGACAAGCCGGGCTTGGTGGCTCAGCCTGTAATCCCGCGCTTTGGGAGACTGAGGTGAGTGGATTGCCTGAGCCCGCGGGTTCAAGACCCGCCTGGGCAACTTGGCAGGACCTCATCTCTACCATAAATCAAAAGCTAGCCGGTCGTGGTAGCACGCGCCTGTAGTTCCGGCTACTTGGGAGGCTGAGGCGGAAGGATCGCCGGAGCCCAGCAGGTCGAGGCTGCGGTGGCCGGGAGCGGCCACTGCACTCCAGTCTGGGCGACGGAGTGAGACTCCAACTCAAAAAAAAAAAAAAGAGAATTAAGACAAGTACTTTTCATTCTTAACTAATATCATATTTGCTGACTTCAATGATTTGGTGACAATAATCTCAGTTTTTCTTTGTGCTACTACAGTGTTCCTGCTCACATTGGGATAATTGCTAATATTAATTGAGTAATGACCACAGTTGTTCAAAAGGATTCATATTTTATCAAATTTACTTTTCACAGCAACCTGTATAAGCATTTCCATTTGTATTTTACAATGAGGAAACCAAGGATCGGGGAAGTTAAGTAACTTTCCCACTGCAAGCAAGTAGAAACTCTAGTCTGCCTGATTCCAAATTTCACTCTCTACCACATACCAAGTTTGAATTTTGTTTTACATGATTGACCGATTTGATCTGATTGGCTGATTGATTTAGAAAAGTAACAACTCATTTTCCCTAAAGACCCTACTTAATATCTTGCACTTTACACTTTCATATAATGCTTTGGTAATTATCATGCACTCAGGTACAAACTGACCCTAACTGGTCACTAATAAGGCAGAAAACCTTTAAACGGGGCCATAGAGAAATATTCAACAAACTATATATATATCTAAATAATATGTTCTTACATGTGAAAACGTTAATCAATTGAACAAGTTAACTTTTTCATCAGTCTAAATAAACAAATATTAATTTATTAAAAATCTCTAAGAATTTGAGTCAAAACAGCAACTATTACCTTTGACTGCTCTTAAATTTAAATGCCATTTTGAAGCCCTTCTCAGGCTATCTGCTCTCATCCAATAAAGTCCAAGGAAACTGAAACATCTGGAATGTGGAAGAACGGAGAGAAGTTCATAAACTCTAAAGTTGTCTTCCTGGTTGTAAATCCTCATGCATTGACTTAGACAAGCTATGAAACCTCTCATTGCCTCAGTTTCCTTGCCTGTAAGTGAAGATAATGATAGTGTTATATTTCACAGAGCGGTCATAATAATTGAACAAGTTACAAAGTAAATAAAACTTGACATATGACAATTGTTTTATACAATTACAACTAGTATCAAAGTATTTTTATCATTTCCTATCAGTTTTGTTTTTTATTAGATGGATGCAGTAGAAAACGTTAAGATTCCTATAGTGATTGATTTGTAACACTGTTAAACCTAAGAGAGTTATAAACATGTAAATCTCACCACCTGCATATAGCCCCTATTGGGGTATGTAGTTTTAACGGTCATATGCACAAGTTTAGACCAATCTAAACTGAAATTATTTATTAATATATGGTTGTTTGGTTTTAATTTTATAAATACTACTTAAATAGTTGTCTTATTTTGCTTGAAAGATTACTCAAAAACCAAAATAGGATTTGAATGAAACCTCCATATGCTTTTGATCCACGTTTGTTTTATGCTCCATAGTCCTTTGTTAAGTATGGATTATCTTATTTAACATTGTTATTAATGAGAAAGTCATGTGTCTTCCACACTGTAGGATTTCTGACCACGTGGCTTGGGGCTTAATAGCATTTAAATGTTCATACTATAGAAGAGTCTCCAAGATTAGCATTTACTATGTTGTAGGGACACTAAGACAGTCACTCCAAGATCTTAAACAATGGGTAAAAAGAGTAGAATCTCTGCTCAGCTTTATTCAGTAGTATACCATTACAGCATCCACAGTAATTCACAATTCAGTACTCTAGAGTATCATCAGCAGTATGAGCTAGTGCTCTCACTTATGTGCCAGAGTAATTATCTATCTATCTATCTACCTATCTATTCATTTTGTCACCTATCTATTATGTCTATAATTTCTATAATATAGCTTCTATATTGTTTCTTCTATAATTCTACCTTTTACTTCTCTCAATTCACCTATTTTTCCCTAAACTAAAACATTTAGGTTTTCCTTGGCTCTTTGGTCCAAGAGAGAGATTCAGCAGATTAGAAGGCAGGGGAAAATAGTCATATTCTGAGATTTTTATCTCCACAAGCCTTGGTTTTTAAGAAGACACCAGGCATATAAATTAGGAAATTCTCAGTTATTGCTGAATAGGCTTCTTTTACCTCTGGCACTATCATAGCCCCAAAAGATACAGTTCAATCTACTTCTATTTGCTGAAGTGGTCCAGACAGAAAAGTTAGCCTCAGAATGAAGAAGAAAGGAGAGGGGGGGGAAATGAGAAGCTTTAGATACTGATGGGTCTTCTAGAGAGAGGAGATATGAACTGGAAATTCCTGGAAGAGACTTGGATAGGAGGAAGTCCTACAGGAGCACTTCAAGACTCACTACTGTCCAAGAAGCAGATCTAGACTAATAAGGCTCAGGCAGCCTTACTGTGATTTCTGCCCTACTGGGAGAGCAGATCATGGCAAGATAATTCCCATGACCCAAAGTATGTCACAAATGTCTCACTGAGAGCTATAAGGTGCAAAAGGGCTGGTTGAGGAACACTAAAATATGACCTGGTCTCTCATCTGAGTGAATAAATGGCAAAAAGTCCTCCCATCTTTGACAGTCTGATAAACCACTGCAACTTGGACACTGATTCATGAATCAAGAAGGACCCTGAGAAATTATTGTTTCAGTTTCTTCATTCTAGTGGAATGAGAATGTAAAACAAAGATAGAATAAGTAAAAAAAAAAGTTATCATTCTTAATATACCTCAGGCCTGAGATTTGTACAATCCACTCATATAATCAGAGATCTTTACTGTTATTTTTGCTATTAACACTACCTCTGCCACGGTAGATTTCTTAAGTGATGATATTCTACTACTGTTATTTCCCCCCCTTCTCTTCCACTTTTACAACCAACACTTTCTAAAGGATGTTACACTATGAAAATCACTTTGTCTCAGTGACATGTTTTTTTCTCTGTATCACAGTCATACTCAGGATTGGGAAAGGTGCGTGTGTGTGTGTGCATGTGTGTGTGTGCATGCTTGAATGACCCAGATGGCCAGACACAGCTTCACACCTTACTGTGACCCTTTTTTTTCTCTGCCTATAGGGCCTGATATGTAGTTTGACACTGTTTCCCAGACTACTACTTCACTTGTGACTATTTTAAAAAAATTTTTATTCTTTATATTCTTTATTTTAAAGATATGGGGTACAATTCAGGGTTAGGTATACAAATGTTCATTATGCAGGTACCATTGTTGATGAGGTGTGCCCCTCCCTCCCCTGGCAGTTTCCCTCAACTGCCAATTCCACCCCCCTTCCCCTGGCAGTTTCCCACTACTGTCAATCCCTTTCTTATAGCATTATGATCATTGTTCAAGATCCACTTATGAGTGAGATCATATGGTACTCTGTTCTTTGTTTCTGTGATAGATCACTGAGTATGATTGACTCTAAATCCATCCAAGTTGCTGCGAAGTTCATGTTTGTCCTTCATGACTGCATAATATTTCATTGTGTATATGTGGCTATTTTTTTAAAGGGGAATCACAGTCTCTCCCTCCAATTCCAATCCGGAATGAAGCCTTGTCCATTTTCTCAATTTATGTATTTCTTACTTACAAATGTTAATGGCTAACTCTCTCTTACATGCATCTTTAGACATGCTCTAGGGCAGGGCTAGACACCTATTTCAGAGTGGCTGGTCAGTTAGTACAGGTTAGTCAAATAACATTCAGAGCATCCTAAAGAAGTTATGTAGTCAGTCTGCCTATGGAACAAAGAGGATCTCTTGGAGTTTATGAGGCCTAACTCCAAAAGCCAGCCTAACTGACTTATGGCCAAACAGATATCCTAATGTTTCCAGAATCATTTAATCCCTTCATCAGAGTGACTTCTGTCTTTGAGACCCATGGACAAGTATATAAGGAAATAACTTGAGATTTTTCCCTTATAGATACTTTTCATCTTTAAGTATAAAAAGCTACTTCTTTTCTCAAATGATCAATTCAGAAATAAAATCACTGGAAATAGCTTTTTTGTAGAAAGAAAAAAAGTTCTTGTGTTAAGGTCATGGTCCAGGTTGGGAGATAAAGTGCCCTTCAAACACCCTATGTCTATAATTTCCCTGGTGGTATTTTGATCAGTGAGCTGACCTTGCTTGTGTGGTTATCCAAGCTTCCCCTCCCCGCCCCATGCAGGACAAAAGATTCCTATTTATTAAGCTAGAGAAAGCTCCTCAATGAAACAAAGTCTTTTTGAATATAGTTTAAACAAATTGTAATCCATTAACTTTCATCATTAAGTTCTTTATTCTCTTGTGTTTAAGCCCTTCAAGATATGAATTTTTTATCACAACCACAATTTAGCTAAGAAGGCTTTACAATGTTTTGAAAAACTTGAGTCTTTATCACTAGAAAAGGGATGGATATTAATTCATTAGTTGGGCTAAACATAGGCACACATGGATTAAATTAAAGCATAGTCATACAGATTTCAGTATTACATTTCCCTCAAAATGGTACTATAAATGCTTACTTTGGAAGAATTCCATTTTACAAAGATCAGCTTAAAGTGTAGCTAAGATAATTATATTTCCCTGTTTTTGCAAAGTCCCTACAGGATTAGTCCGGGAAAAAAAAAAAAAAGACTTTCTAATCTAAATTATTTTTACTCTTAATACATAACAGACTAGTATTCGAAAAACCATTATTTTTCTCTACTTTATGACTGGCCAAGTCAATTGAATAAATGACAAGATTATCCAAGATCTGAAATCTTGTCCTAGTGTAGGTTTTTATTATACTGTTGATTATTTCTATAACCTATCTCCAAAAAAGCACATGGTTAAAACTCTCAGGAAAAAAGTTGATTTTTATTTTTATTTTTCCCATAAAAGCTCATTAGAACTTTGCAATATATATTTTTTTTAATTAAAATCATAAGTATCATCATTATAAAAACTTTCCCTTTGGTTGATGAAGTACAAACCCCTATGCTTTAAATAATGTTCTTTTATAAAATAAAGTATAATGTTTATTATAGCGTGTATATATTTCTTGACCATTTAACATGTATAAAACTATTTTACTTAAGCCACTATTTTAATTAGGTTCCTCTTTCTCTCTCTCTCTTTTTTTTTTGAAAACAGGATTTATTGAGAGGACAGAAAAGCTCCCACAGTGGGAGGGGACCTGAGGGGTTTGCCCTGGTTCCTCTCTTTGTTATGGGCTGCTCACCAAGTTTTCAAGTGCTGTGTCTCAACTCCATTTATCTTATGAGTCCTGTGTTGTTTCCTCTTTAATTAAGCTTTCTGTTAATTTACTTAATTAGTTTAATTAAGATAATTGTAGATTTGCTTGCAATTGTTCAGAAATAATACAGACCCAGTTTCCTCAATGGTAACACACTATAAGACACAATGTCACAAAAAGGATAATGATATTAATACAGTTAAGATACACACAATATTTTCATCAAAATAAGGATTATTCATGTATCCCCTTTGTAGCCATACTTACTTCTCTTCCACCTCAACCATTTCCTTAACATCTGGCAACCACCAATTTGTTCTCCATTTCTATAGATTTGCCATTTCAAAAGTGCTATGTAAATGAAATCACATTATGTAACCTGTTGAGAACTCTTTTTCCACTCAGGATAATCCTCTGAAGATTCATCCAAGTTTTTCCGTGTATCAGTAATTTATTCAATTTTATGACTGCATATTCCATGGTATGGAAGTATCATATTTGTCTAACCCTTTACCTGATGAAACATCAGGGTGTTTTCCAGTTTGGAGCTAGTTATGAAAAAAGCTGCTATTGTGTGAAAGTAAGTCTTCATTTCTCTGGGATAAAAGCAGAGGAGTGCAGTTGCTAGCATTATATTGCATATCTGGTTTTCAAAAAAACTGCTAAGCTATTATCCAGAGTGATAGTAATGTGTGAGTGATCACGGTCTTTTTGTGTTTGTCACATTAGAAGTTCCCACTATCTTTTATTCTAGTCATCCTGATATGTGTGTAGAGAGATCTCATTGTGGTTTTAGGTTGCGTTTCCCTAATAGGTAACAAGATTGAACATCTTTTAAGGTGCTTAATTCTGTGTATCCTCTTCAGTGAAATGTCCCTTTACATCTTCAACCCATTTTCTAACCAGATTTGTTCCATTGACTTCTGAGAGTTATTAATGGATTCTAGATACTAGTTATTTGGTTAGATATGTGCTTTGCAAATATTTGTACCCAACATGTATTTTGTCTTTTCATCCTGTTAACAGGAACTTTAATGGAACAAAAGTTTTTAATTTTGATGAAATCCAAATTTTCAACTTTTACAAATTGTACTTTTGGTGTCTGATTGCTCTGGGATTATTTATTTATTTATTTATTTATTTTTAGGTTTCTCAAAATGGGAACTTAGGCTATTGATTTGAGGCTTTTCTCCTTTTCTAATGTATTCATTGATTGGCATAAATTTCCATCCCAACACAGCTTAATTATGCCCTACAAATTTTAATATTTTAATTTTTCTTTTCATTCAGTTCAGTGTATTTTTAAAATTTCTCTTGAGACTTTCCTATTTACCTGTGAAGTATTTAAATATGTATTGCTTAGTATCTAGTGTTTGAATCTTTTTTCTATCTTTGTTATTGATTTCTAGTTTAATTCCATGATGCTCTAAGATCACACTGTACTTTCAATTGTTTTAAATTTGTTGAAGTTTGCAGATGATTGATAAAATGTGAATATATGTGTGTGTGTGTGTGTGTGTGTGTGTGTATGTATGTACAGTTTTTTATAAACTAAACTATATTTTGGGGTCCACCTCAGTATATGAAGAGGTAAAAAAGGGATTTTTACTTCCAAATATTCTGATTCAGAGCCTGTGGTCTTTACGTCTATAGTAAATTGCCTGAAATAAATACTAAGCAAAATTACACACTTTGAGAACATAATTCAAAGTGTATTAATACTTTATAGAATAGTGTAATAATGGTAATATGAATTAGAAGGTAGTTGGAAGATCATTTTCTCAACTTTTACAGCAGTAACACACACACACACACACACACACACACACACACACACCAGGGAATACTACTCAGTCATAAAAAAGAATAAAATAATGTCTTTTGTAGCAACATGGATGGAACTGGAAGCCATTTTCCTGAGTAAAATAATGGGGAAACTGAAAATCAAATACCATATATTCTCAATTATAAGTAGGAGCTAAACAATGGGTCCACATGGACATACAGGGTAGAATAACAGACACTGGAGACTCTAAAATATGGGAGGTTTGGAAGGTGGGTGAAGGTTGCAAGAACTTTTTTCTTAAAGTTAAGGTCTTACAGTCACCTATGCTGGAGTGCAGTGAGGCAAACACAGCTCACTGTAACACTGAATTACTGGGCTTAAGCAATTCTTTTGTTTCAGTCTCCCAAGGAGCTGGAACTACAGATGCATGCCACCACGCTCAGCTAATTAAAAAAAATTAGAGAGATGAGATCTCATTTTCTTGCCCAGGGCGGTTTCAACTCCTGGCCTCAGCCTTCCAAAGTACTAGGATTACAGGCCTGAGCCACTGTGCCCTGCCTTATCTAGGGTAATTTTTTTTTTGTGATATTGAGGGGTACAGTTAAGGGTTAGGTACACAAATATGTCTCGTTCAGGCACCCTTGTTGATAAGGAGTGTCTTCTCAGCTTTTTTTTTTTTAAAGCAGCTTTTATGATGGCCACCTTTGTCCCATCTCTTCCTATGGCAAACCTTGCTGTGCTTTGCAGTTCAGTTTATCTTGTTGTCTTGCAATCTCAACTACCACATTATGGATTATTCAGTTTATTCTTGTTATGGTGGGAATGATGTTATCTTTTTGACTTTCTATATTATGCAGAGATGGACTTTGTATATTACATTCCCCATGATTTTATTATGAAAACATATAAAAAGAAAGTTGGGAGAATAGTAATATTAACACCTGTAAAATCTTGCCTACTTCAGTAGTTAATAATTTGCCATATTTGCTTTATATCTAAGTGTATGTATACTTACATATACTTATTTTCTGAAACATGCATTCTTATTTCAGAACTATTTAAAAGGTTGCAGACATTGTGACACTAGCCAAATTCAGTTCAAATTCAATCTTTCTGTTGTCTTTTTGAATCAGGATTCAATCAAGTTTCATGCACTGCATTTGGTTTTGTCTCTTTAGTCTCATACTAGAACAGTACTTCCTTTTTTTTTTCTTTGTGACATTGACTTTCTGAAGAGTCTAGGCCAGTTATCTTACAGAATTTCTTCCATTTTAAATATCCCTCAGGTAGGATGTTTTTATTTAATGATGACTGTTGTTTATTTTAGTTCTGAAATTTCTGTTCACTCCTCTTTTCAAAAGTGCTCTTTTTACAGTTTCCTGTTACCTGCATATGTTTTTCAAGATTCTCTTTATTTAAACACAGTAAGCATAGTTTTATAATGTGCTCTGCTAAAATACTTGATTTGACATTTTTAATACTTTGTTTTTTCCCTTGCCTGTGTCTCAAGGACCTTGTTTGTGGTGCTTTACTTAGATGTATACTTAGTTTGAAAGCTTATATGAAGGCATATTCCTTCAGCTAGATTTGTATTGGCTTCTTCCAAGTGCCAGGTGAATTAATTACTAGGTTGGAACCACCTTAAACCAAATTCAGGGTTTGAATTTTCTTTTACCATGCAGCTGTATCAACCTGGAGTACAAATCTGTACAAGAGCTGGTTTGTTTCTGGCTTAACCCTTTGTACTCGGAGATGTCTCGCAGATCACCTACAAGCAACTCAATTGTACTTTTTTATGAAACAGTGATAAATTAATCAGTTCATATTAAATAGTATAGTGTTGGAATCAATTATTTTATTGCAGTGATATTTAGCTTATAATGGAATTTAGGAAGTTATTTATGACAAAAAAATCAAAATTTTATGTCTTGTATTTTTCTAACGTGTGGTAACATGTGAAAGTCATTGACATGCATTGCAGGTTCATTGATACATATTGTGCAATAGTAATTTGTTTGATGTCTTCCAAATGGTGTTTTTCTATTCAAGCAGATAATACAGTCTCATTTTCTTCCTCCCACATTAATAATACATAACTTATTATACAATTTGTTGTTTGAAGATGACGAAGGATACATACATGCGTGATTCCTGAAAAACCACTTCTCAACTTATCAGAAGCTTGACAGATTTCAAATGGGACATAGGTTTTTTTATTGTTTTTGAATGGAAAACATCAGTGAAACATGCATTTCTGAAAAATTTGCGCTTGCATTAGGTTTGTCCTGCATTATCACCAGTCTCTTTATGTCCCCTGAGAGGGGACATCTGAGTGTCTGGCTAGATTTACAATGTCCCCTCAGAGGGGGTATCTGAGTGCAAAGGATTTTTACCTTGAGGTTGTGGTCCTTTGGAGTCCAGCTTACTGTGAGGAAGTCACCTCTTAGATTCTTCACTTTGTTCATGTCCTAGACTTTGATATCCTTCCAGGAGACTGGCAAAATGAAAGTTTAAATTTGCTGTACTCTGCAGATGCCCTCAGGGCAGAAGTAGCTTTTGTGCTTTGATATCTCTCTGGGTTCCTATTTTTCTTTCATTTTTGATCTACTAATTCTTTGTCTTTCCAGTTCTTCAAGGCTTTTAAGGGGAAGCTCTTTATATATTATTAAGCATTCTTCATTGTTTAATGGGAAGAATTGTTTTGAATAATCTGCCATTATAAAAAACTAACGATTCTCTCCATAACATTTTGTATATTTCTGCTGTCACATTTATGTTGTATCATGGTTCATTATTGTTTATTTTATTCTATCTACTTCTCTCCTGAGGTATGATTTCAGGAGATAAGTCTTATTATTATTATTTAGAGTTTAGCACCTGCTAAACTCAGTAGCTAACTTGTAAAAATTGAACTGGAGCTAGCATTATTTTTTAAGGAAATTCAGTTTTCATTTAAGGATATTAAATGGGAAAGATAAATTAGAATTCTGGATGCTAGGCTGGGTGGGGTTCCTTTTTAGAGTGACAGAAAACAACTGAAAGTTTGGGAAATGGTGTCATGTAGTAGGATGAAATTCAAAGTAAAAAAATATTAATGATGAGTCCCCCTTTAGATAGAAGCTACTGTGGTATAATTAGAGACAAACTTTGTTGGTTTACTTTGAGTAAGCACAATATTCGAGAAAAAGCTTGCCCAAAAAAACTGTCAGGTTCTCTTCCTATTTAGTGACAAGATTGGGCTGCCTTGAGAGGTGAAAGTCCTGAACTTGATTAAAAGCCCTGCTACTAACATCCTGAAATTCTTCTTAATTTTATCTCTGAACTTGTGTTTTGTAAGTGAAGTCAGATAGGGCAGTGGAACATGACCCTCACCAAAATATACCAGTCATGATAGGTCCACTGGAATTCGGTGCTTATGTTCCTCTCATTAACATGTCTAATGACTGACTGAGGGGTGGTACTGACACTATATCAAGCCATACTTTTAATTCTCCAGAACTGGTTTCAAATTCATAAAGAATATAATGTACAAAGCCACAAAAAATTTACAATCAATATTTGAATTTTTTTTTTAAGCTATACGGTATCTTCAACTTGTGAAATAGTCTCTGGGTGAAGAGTCTCTAGAACTGACATATAACTGCTAGTTTACCTAATTAACCATACTTTTTACAGTGTTAAGTGTTCCCTCACCTTAAGGCATTTAGTAGGGGCTGACATAAGCAACGAGAGTAGAAACTGCATTCAAGTAGAAACTGCATTTGTAACAATTCCATATTGTATATAGTTGGTCCATCTCACCAATCTGTGGCTTGCTTTAGCTATTAAAACAAATTAGCTACTTTTTAAATGGATAATTTCTTTCTGCTGGGCTTCCTAGGAAAAAAGAGCTTTTTAAAGTAAGTTCCTGTTTTGGGGGGATTGTTGAACACTACAAAGTATCTTTAGACCAAAAAAAGAGTTTCTCCTATTCATAAATAGCATTAAATCTATTCTGTGGAAATAATCTTGCCTTAAATATTCTCCTAGTCCCGGTAATAAGCCTCAGGGAATTCTGTGTCATTATCTGACATGCAAAATTCCGAAATTAATTTTGTACTTGATGTTGTCTGCAAGTTACCAAGATCTTCTCATAGTTACACATTACATGCAAATGAAAAACCATCTTGCAACTTTTACTAGACACAGACAAATTTAAGTTGAATCTTACATGACCAACTCTAGAATAAAATCTGAATTTAAAGAAGCACTGTATGGTGACACAGGAAACAAACCATTAAGGAAGATTGTACATACCAATATTTTTGTGCTGTATGCCTTTATGTTGGTGAAAAATATTAAGCTTCAAATATCTTTTTCCACTAGTCTGTTATTCTTGTTTATACCGTTTCCTTTATAGCACTTACAGCTATTTATGTTATTTGTATAATTTGTTCCCTATACTTGACTACAGTTTCTTTATAGGCACCGTGTCAGTATGTTCAGTGTTGTCCCCCACCTCATCTCTTTGTTGAGTGTTACTTAATGTGCCTAATGCATGAGTAAACGTTTTGGGAATGAATGAACTTGAAATGATGCCTCATAGAATCTTGTAAGTCACCTGGTAGAAGTTTCTCAAGGACTGCACGTTTTATTTTTCACTATATTTTGTGCTTTTGACCTACAACTTATGCAACCAAATTACATAAGTTTTCATGTAACACTTACATTGTCAAAATTCAATCAATTTATGTAGAGGAATTGCCAAAAATAGTCTCATACAGTATCAAATTATAGCTCTCAGAGGACTCTGCCTCTTTGCCTTCTCCCAGGAGGTTTATTTAAACAGATTTCCTACTAGGTTAATTTCATTCTGCAAGTAAGAACTAGGTATCAGTGTAGTCAGAGAAAACAAGAAGTATAACTAAGAAGCATTCAGAGTAAACAAGAAGTATAACTAAGAAGCATTATTATTATAGAACCAGTTATTGACATGGGTCTTTCAAAAGCATTTTGTCTATCTGTTTAAAATCCTCAGATTCAAATATGGTTTGTTTATTTTATTGTTTAGTATTTTCATAGCCACCTTGCTATTGACATTTGTTAATTGTACAATCATTCATGGGCTTTGCATGTTAGTGTTTAACCATTATTATTCTTTATCCTAATGAATGCCTTTTTTTTAACATTTCCTATTCAAAATCTACCTCTTTTTAATAAAAGATTTTGTATAGACTTATTAAACATGTACATTGTTTATTTTTTAAAAAACTGATGGTAGAAAAGATTTATCTCTTAGGTGACCATATGCTTTATCATCCAAACTGGGCCACTTTTAAGAGACAACATAGGCACTATTAATAATTATTCTGGGATAATGAGCATAAATTAGGACTTTCAGGGCATTAACTGGGACCATTCAGGCAAACTGAGAAATATGGTCATCCAACTTTTAAGGAAAGGAGCAGCCTTTTGTCCTAGCCTGAGTCCCACAAATATTTAGTTGCTTCTTTTAAGATTTATTTACCCTCATTTTTCTAAACAATATGCTTATACTGTTATTTTATGATTTTCCATTATTATACTTTTTTTTGTTATTCACCATTCTTATTTCCCCACCCACTTTCATCTCACATCTTTGTAGCAAATTGATCCAATAGTCTATGTTTATATTATTGTGATTATGTAAATATTAAAAAGGATTTGCCTAAATACAACTATCTCATTTCATTAATATTTTCTGAGGTAAAAAATTGAACTTTTAAAATTGTCTTTTTTTCTATGTACTTATCATATTTTTATTGTTATTACCAATTGTACCACCATCTCTGCCACATGCCAGTGAAGTGTGTTTTTCATGAGATGCTTTTTTTTTCTTTTCTTTTTTAGAAGTAGTGCTACCTGAAGTTCTGCTTTAGTCTGAATTGGTTACTTTCTACATACCATCCCCATCACTGCTTCCTGAGTTCCATGTCTTGTTCTTTCTTCTTTACATTCCCACTTTTTAAAAATTTTTTTTTTTTTTGAGACTTTCCATGTCTGAAAATGTATCTTATTCTCTACTTCACATTTACTTGATAGATTGGAATTCGAGGCTAACCATTTTTCTCAGAACTGCTGGCAGTGATTCATCATCTTAAGAGTTTATTATTGCTGTAATTGTAAGAAACCATTCTAATTACTTTTTCTTTTATGTGATCCATTTTTCCATTTTGGTAACATAGGATCTTCCCTTGGTTTCCGGTTTTGTGAAATTTCAAGATGATAGGCTTAGTGTTGGTCTTTTTTTTGAGCCCTTTCAGTTTGGAGATTTGTGTCCTTTTAGAAACTCCCCCCCCCTTGGTAATTTTTTTCTGTTTTCTTTTTTATATGAACATAGTCAAATGATAACCCTGTTGACAGTTCTATTATTTCCATGTTACATTTTCTACTTCTTTTTGTTCTGCTTTCTGGGAGGTTTTTTCATCTCCAGTCCTTATGTTAAATTAATTTCAATGTATCTTTTTTTTAAGTGTGTCACATTTTGAATTTCCATGAGCTCTTTGTTATATTCTCATTGCATTCTTAAGTATCTTGTTCTTATTTTATGAATGAATGTTATGTGGTCCTTTTGAGGATAGAAATTAGCCCCTTTCCCCCAGATTTTCTTCTTCGTGCTTCATGCCTAAGTTTGTTGTTGTTGTTATTTATTTTGGTCTTTTATGTTGGATACCTTCTCTGAATACCTAGTGGTTCTTGGCGTTTGTCTGTTAGAGGGAATCACTAAAAAACCTGTTTAGAAACTTTTGGTGATTATCTGAATTCACTGTGGGGTAAAATGGTCAAGTGGCTAGCTAGATTTTTAAGTGGAAACTTTCCAAATGATATCCAGAAATATTTTTTGAGTTAGAATCTCATGCTGTCGTCCAGGCTGGAGTGCAGTAGCACTCTCTTGACCTGCTGTGCTCAGATGATCCTTCCACCTCGGCCTTTCAGATAGCTGGAACCACAGGCGTGCGCCATAATTCCCAACTAATTTTATGATTTGTTGTAGAGATGAGGTCTCACCAAGTTGCTCAGGTTGGTCTCAAACCCCTGAGTTCAGGCAATCCTCTCGCCTCGGCCTCCCACTGATACCCAGAAATCTTGTCTCTGGTGTTTGGTGATTTACGAGGAAAATCCTCTAATCTCCTGACAACATTGTAGGGCCAGGAAAGTCTTTGGTTCTCAATAGTGGCTATATAGATTTTTCTTTTATTCCTAATACTGACCCCTGCAGATATGATTGTACATTTAGAGGTGAGGTTAGCTGTGAAATCTTTATTCTCCAGAGAATAAATATCCTATCTTTGAAGAAACGGAGCTGTGGTTCTATTGCTTCAGTTATAGTGGTTTTTGTTTTCATTTTTTGAGGGTTTTTTCCTGAGTCAAGGTCTCACTCTGTCATCCAGACTGGAGTGCAGTGACACGACCACGGCTCACCACGGCCTTGACCTGGGCTTGAGTGATTCTTCTATCCTCTGAGTAATTGGTGCTACAGGGTGCCTGCCACCATGCGTGGCTGATTTTTATTTTTATTTTTTGTAGAGATAAGGTCTCTCTATGCTGCCTAGGCTGGCAGATACAGGTTTGAATTAAACAACTCACTTTCTAAACCCATGCATCACCCTCCTCCCTCATTTTTTTCATTGTGGTAAAATACACATAACATAAAACTTACCTTAATGATGCTTAAGTGTACAGTTCACTGTTACTGAATACATTTCATACTGTTGTACAACCGTTATCATCATCTATCCACATAACTCTTCATTTTCATAAAACAAACTCCATACCCATTAAGCAGTAATTCCCCATCCACTGCTCCTGGTGCCACTATTCTACTTTCTTTATGATTTTGACTATTCTTAGGTATGTTACATGTGCCTCAAAATGATGTGTCAGTCAATGACGGGCCTCCTATACCATAGATCCCCATAAGATTATAATTTATTTTTACTATACCTTTTCTATGTTTAAATACGCAAATAATTGCCATGTGCTACAATTGCTTATAGAATTTAATACAGTAACATGCTGTATAGGTTTGTAGCCTAGGAGTAATGGGCTGTGCCACATAGCCCAGCTGTGTAGTAGGCTATACTATCTAAGTTTGTATAAATACACTCTATGATATTCACACAATGACAAAATAACCCTAGGACCTATTTCTCTGAATGTATTCCCATTCTTCAGTGACATATTACTGTACATACAACGCAGTATTATTCAGCCTTAAAAAGGAAGGAAGGCCAGGCACAGTGGCGCAGGCCTATAATCCCAGCACTTTGGGAAGCCAAGGCTAGAGGATTGCCTGAGTTCAGGGATTTGAAACCAGGCTGGGCAACCTCATCTCTACAATAAATCAAAAAATTAGTCAGGCGTGGTGGCGCCTGCCTGTAGTTCCAGCTAGTTGGAAGGCTGAGGCAGAGGGATTGCCTGAACCCAGAAAATCAAGGCTGCGTTGGCTGTGAGCATGCCATTGCACTCCAACCTGGGTGACAGAGTGAGACTCCAGCTCAAAAACAACAAAAAAAAGAAATTCTGACATATGCTACAGTACAAATGAACCTTGATGACATTAGGCTAAGTGAAATAAGCCAGTTACAAAAAGACAAATATGACATGATGGTGCTTAAATGAGATACAGAGACCTAAATCCTTGCCCTAGAAAATTTTAAGTTTTTAAAATTTATAAAAGTAATATCCTTACAGCGGTGCTATTTTATAATAGCCCCGAACTAAAAACAATCCAAAGTGTATCACAGTAGAGTGGGCAAATAAATTGTACATGTTCATACAGTGGAATGCTATATAAACATACTAGAGCGAACACTACAATTACATGCAACAGCATAGATGCAGCACAGATGCATCTCACAAATATGTTGAGAAAATGAAGCCAGGCACAAAAGAGTACCTATTGCATGATTTCATTTATACATACATAGTTAAAAATCAGACATAGCTAATGGTTACTTTGGTCATGAGTTGAGAAATGTTTAGTGAAGAAAACTTAGAAAGCATTAATCTATAAAGTGGAAGGTACTCAATTCCACATTTTATGCCATTTGTGTAGTTTTATAGCTTGACTTTTTCACTGCAAATTTGTTACTTTTTAGTGGTGCAATAAACATTACTTGAAAACATTGTGAGGGAAAAACTTTATAGCTGTGTGATTGTGTGCAAATTACTTAGTCTCTTAGCAGGGGTTTTCTTATAAAGTGGGAATAATATAGTACTTACAGACTTGCTTTAGAGATACAGTGAACTCTAAGGCCCTTGCCCCTGGGCCTGACATATAATACTCAGTAAATATTAGTTATTGCCATTATTTTTGTTATGATAGAGATTCTATAGTGGTAAATAGTGGTAAATAAAAGGAAAATTCATTCTTTTATTTCCTTTTTAACTTGCATTTATTGAATACCTAGTGTATTCTAGACAATGATTTTTAAAATACTTTAAATGATCCTGACCCAGAAATTCACTCTTGAGAAGGAGAAATAGAAAATAAATTATAGTGCAAGGTAGTATGATATCTTAATAAAAGTATATGCAAAGTGGAAATACATAGAGAATGAAGATGCTTGTGTTTAAATTGATGGCCAGGATTTGGGTGGGGGATGCATAGACTTTCCAGGCACATACAAAGGTCTATGGCAACATACTGTGTTAAGGAGTATGCAAATAGTACAATATGTGTGGACATTGAACACTAAAAATAGAGAGGAATTTGTAGAAAGTCAAAGGCAACTTCATGTAAGATATACGAGTCAAAATTGAGTAAGCAAAAGAGCCCAGATTTTGGAAACAGTGGACCTCAAAGTTCATTTATACCGCCTTTCCCTTGTGTGTTTGCTTCATTTTATAGATGCTAGGGAACCTTTGAAGAACTTAAGATCTGTGTCTTGCAGAAGAGAAGTGGTGATAGTCTCACAATTTATTTTGTTGGATATGGTTAATATGCATTGTTAATTCTTAACTTGAGCTGATGATTAAGGAGGATTAAGCATTAAAGGCTTGCATGTTTTCCCAAAGGCAATTAATGAAAATTTGCATTTTACAGAAAACCTTAAGAATGGAGTCTAAACCTTCAAGGATTCCAAGAAGAATTTCTGTTCAACCCTCAAGCTCTTTAAGTGCTAGGATGATGTCTGGAAGCAGAGGAAATAGTTTAAATGATAACTATCACTCAAGAGACTCTTCATTTAGACTGGATTCTGAATATCAGGTAACACCTTAATCTGGAATATATACATAATCTTTGCATCCTGTAACTAGAACATTAATATATCTGCAGCAAAATGAATGACTATTGGTTTTCAAATTTTTCAGACTTAAGAATAACAGATTGTAACCTCATATAAAAATATACTTTCCAAAGACTTGGAAAACTTTGTACTTAAAAACATAAGTATCAAAGTATAAATTTAACCAAACTGATCAATGTGGATAGATAGTTTTGTCAAAGGAACAAAAATTGCATCCTTTTTCCTCTAGCAGACAGTTATTCATCTGACTTATCTCTGCATATACATAAAGTGCTGGAATAACAACTGTTGAGTGTTTTTCTTTCAGAATATAACTTCTAAATATTTGCTTTTAATATTGGGTGATTATTAAATTAGCAAGCTGTCGTTTTATGAAGATATTAACCCTTTTATGTAAATTTTTAGATATTTTTGTAGTCATGAGTTTGTACTGTTTCATCAGTCTGCTCTTACATAACTAGTTTTCCTTAAGACCAACAAGCTCTTTGTTTTGTTTTGTTTTGTTTTACTTTCACTATGTTACCCAGGTTGATCTCAAACTCCTGGGCTCAGGTGATCCTCCTGCCTCCACCTTCTGAGTATCTGAGATTACAGTTGTGTACCACCACAGCCTGCTAGCTCTTTGGTTTTTGAAATGGTTTATCAGTGTTGTAACACAAAAAGTTGCAAATTTAAGTTCATTGCATTTTTGGTTGAACATCTAATTAAATATTTAATGTGGGATTTGTAAATGTCTCATTTTGAGATTATAATCTAGAAGAATCCTTTAGTGAAAATTTCTGTTTAAGTGTTGTAGTTGTATATTTATATACCACGTGTTACAATGTATGACAATGTCTCACTTAAAAATATTCCTGCTCAATACTAAGCAGTCTATAAAATAGAGAAAGACTGCAGTTAAAAAAAAGTCACTATCTACTACCCACTTTTTTGTTTGTTTTTATTTTATTTTATTTTTTTGAGTTGGAGTCTCACTCTGTCACCCAGACTGGAGTGCAGTGGCCGCTCCCGGCCACCGCAGCCTCGACCTGCTGGACTCCGGTGATCCTTCTGCCTCAGCCTTCCGAGTAGCTGGAACTACAGGCGCGTGCTACCACACCCGGCTAATTTTTGATTTATTGTAAGGATGAGGTCTCGCCAAGTTGCCCAGGCGGGTCTCGAACCCACGGGCTCAGGCATTCCACTCACCTCAGCCTCCCAAGGCATGAGATTACAGGCTGAGCCACTGAGCCCAGCTTTGTTTTTATTTTAAAGATATGGGGTACAATTCAGGATTAGGTATACAAGTGGACATCGTACAGGTAAAGTTTGGGCCTCCCTTTGGGTCCCCATTTTGAGTGTTTTAATTTTTAATTTTAAATATGTGGGGTACAATTCAGGGTTAGGTATACAAATGTTTGTTATGTAGGTATCCTTGTTGATTAGGTGTGCCCCCCTTCCCCTGGCAGTTCCCCACTACTGCCAGTCCTGCTCCCACCATCCCCTGGCAGTTTCCCACTACTGCCAATCCTTTTCTTATAGCGTTAAGATAGTTGTTCAGGGTCTGCTTATGAGTGAAATCGTGTGATACTCAGTTATTTGTTTCTGTGATAGTTCACTCAGTACTATAGCCTCTAAGTCCATCCAAGTTGCTGTGAAGTTCCATAACTTTGTCCTTCTTTATGACTGCATAATATTCCATGATATGTATGTACCACATTTTTTTTTATCCAGTCCTGTTTCGATGGGCAGCATGGTTGGTTCCATGTTTTTGCTATTGTGAATAATGCTGCAATTGGTATTTTTTTCATAGAGTGATTTGAATTCCTCCAGGTATATTCCCAGTAGGGGGATTGCAGGGTCATATGGAACATCAATTTTTAGATCTTTTAGGAATCGCCATACTATTTTCCACAGAGTTTACAGTCCCACCAACAGTGTAGAAGTGTTCCCTTTTCCCCACATCCTCTCCGGCATCTGTTGTTTTTTACAAGTTATTGATGATGGCCATCCTGACTGGAGTTAGATGGTAGCTCAGTGTGGTTTTAATTTGCATTTCTTTGATGACTAGTGAGGCTGAGCATTTTTTCATGTATCTGTTGGCTGCTTGTATGTCTTTTGATAAGTGTCTATTCATATATTTTGCCCACTTTGTAATAGGGCTGTTTGCTTTTTTCTTTTCAGCATGTTTGAGTTCTCGTAGATCCTAGATGTTAGGCCTTTGTCAGATAAACAGCTGGCAGATATTTTTTCCCAGTCTTTGACTGTCCCCCTGCTCTCTCAATGGATTCTTTGGCTTTGCACAAGCTTGTCAGTTTGATGAGGTCTACTTATCTGTCTTATATCTTATGGCATGGGCACTTGGGGTTTTGATCAGGAATTGGTTGGCAGTTTCACTTTATGTAAGGTTGTCTCCTGCATTTTCTTTTTTTTTTTTTTGAGTTGGAGTCTCACTCTGTCGCCCAGACTGGAGTGCAGTGGCCGCTCCCGGCCACCGCAGCCTCGACCTGCTGGGCTCCGGCGATCCTTCCGCCTCAGCCTTCCAAGTAGCTGGAACTACA
>CAUYQG010142860.1:0-14539 GCA_963574415.1 Tarsius wallacei | reverse complement strand
CACCCCCGGCTGATTTTTTGATTTTATTGTAGAGATGAGGTCTCGCCTGCCCAGGCGGGTCTCGAACCCGCGGGCTCAGGCAATCCACTCACCTCAGCCTCCCAAAGGCGTGGGATTACAGGCTGAGCCACCGAGCCCGGCTGTAGGCATAATTTGTCTGTCAACATTTGAGATGACTTTTTCATCATCTGTTGCCTGATCTCATGCAAAATTCCATAACAATCTGCTCTTTCCAGTCTGTTCCCTCTGTAATCCGATTCACTGAACATCTTGTGAGTTTTTAAAAATCTGATCATATCTCTCAATTTCTTAACTCTACTCAGTATCTCCTCAATGCCCTTAATACATGGGGGAGAAAAAAGGAAAGAAAAAGAAAGAAAGAAAGAAAGAAAGAAAGAAAGAAAGAAAGAAAGGTTGTCTTTTAGAGGATAGGCCTTTTGTAGTACACTTGGAATATTTTCCTCTAGATTGAATGGTCAGTCAAAGTTTTTATCTGGAAGTTTTGAGAAGGTTGAATCACAATTTGCAGAAGAAACATCCTGAATTGTGGCAAACTGGTGACTGGCTCTTCCACCATAACAAAGCACCTGCCCACACTGTTGAGTGTTCAGTGTGACCTCATGCCCCATCCTCCTTATTTACCAGATCTCACGAAAAGTGATGTGTTTTTTTTGTTTGTTTGTTTCCTGATGAAAAATGTTTTTTAAAAAAAGACAATTTACTGATATGGAAGAAGTGAGACAAAAACAGAGGAAGACTAAAGGCATCAAATTGATGAGTTCAAAAACTTTTGAACAGTGAAAGAAAGCATCTCAGTAGGTGTATTACATCAAACGAAGAATACTTTGAAGGCGACTGAAGTTTACACATGTGAGAATAAGTACACATTTTTAAATAAATAAAATCTGGTTTTTGGAGGATTCTCCTCACCATACGCTCAAACTCCTTGTAATTATCTGGCTTCAGCTTACCCCTCCAGCATCATCTCCCTTTATACTCAACCTTTTCTTGCAAACTCAACATGGAACCTTGGGACCCTTCCTTACTTCTCTACTTGCTTTCCTTTGTGTGTGCTCCTCACCTATTTCTGCACATTGTTCAGGGCTCATCATAATTATCAATGACTTTGGTATCTCTTCTGGATGTTCACTTATTGTGGTCTTATAACACTTTTCGGACTATGTCATTACTTGCTTTTATACCTTTCAAAGTAAAATGTAAGGTATGTGGGGGCAGAAACTGTGCTTACTTTGTTCTTCTAAAAATCCACCAGTGACCTGTGGTTTTAGCCAGTTACATTGTAAATGTTCTTTGAATGAATGACGGATATTATGTTATATATTTACTAATGAAGCTTTTAATTTAACCAATCATTATTTAAGTCTCACTATGATTCCTTTTTATTCTGTAATGATGAGAAAATATACATGCTTGTGATGATATAGAAATGTGAGAGTTTCTAATGGCAAGTCACTTTAGTTAACCTCCCACATGTCTCCCACTGTGAGTCAAACATCCTGATTAAAAAGTATTCATTGCTTCTAAAAAAGCAAAGTAGACAAAGAAAGCAAGTAGGAATATTTTTACCTTCAGCAGGGGTTTGGCAGGTTTGCAATGGAGTCCCCCAACAAAATCATAATTTGGTAGGAATGGATGAGGAAAGGTAAAATCCCAATAGGTTCGAATGAGCCACATTTCTGCTTTCCCCATTGTCTCCAATAAGGAAGTGGGTCTTCCTGGAAAAAAACAAAAACAACAACAAAGCAAGTAGTGAATGACACAAGAGACTGCCATGTGAATATACAGATATTTTTCTAAAAGGAGTTGAAGCAATGCAACCAAAGATATATATTATATCTATGCTTGGGTAAAACAATATATGCATATTTATACGCAGACATAATTTAATTTATTTATATATGTGTTGCATATTAATATTTTTATATACATATTTATGAAAGCAAAATGTTAATAGAATTGTGAGAGGAGACTCCATCTCTAACATCACATCAGTATATTCTCAATTATACGTAATGATTAAATAAACCACTATAGAATTACACATGTATTTGTTTTCTCTCTAAAGTTGTAATTGTAGCAAATATACATTTTAACACCTCTTTGAGCTCCACAATCAAGTAATCCTACCATAACTTAAAACAACATTCTAAAAGGTACTTAATGTATTTTCTAAAATTTATCAAACTAGTTTCTTTTTTTTTTTTTTGAGTCAGAGTTTCACTCTGTCACCCAGTGGCATTCTCATGGCCACTGCAGCCTTGACTTGCTGGCTCAGGTGACCCTTCTGCCCCAGTCTTCCAAGTAGCTTGAACTACAGGTGTGCACCACTGTGCCCATCTATTTTTTTAAATTTATTTACTGTAGAAGTTAGGTCTCTCCAAGTTGCCCAGGCTGGTCTCGAGGCCCCTGAGCTCAGGCAATTCTCCCACCTTGGCGTCCTAAAGTGCTAGGTTTACAGGCATGAGCCACTGCACCTGGCCTAATCTAGTTTTTTGATCCTTAGTTCTTCAAGTTAGCTTTTTAAACATGATGACTGAAATCCTTGTACCTACTACTGCTTTTTAAAAATGTTATTATCTTAATAGTATTTATTTTTAAGGTACATATATTTACAAAAAATGGTTAGAAAATTTTCAGAAATTATTGAAATAGAGATTTTTTGCTCCTCCTTATTTTGGTTCATTTTTCTTAATGACGAGATGCAGTTCAGTTAAATACAGATTTAAAAATTGGATGGTAACACTTCAACAGGATTTTAGACCTTTAAATAAATGATTTCCAAGTCCTTCATGAAATAGTTTAGATATATTAGAAACCACAAATTATTTTAGGTTTTTGGGATACAGTCATTATATCTCTCAAATGTGAGGGACTCCTTCAGGTTATATGGAAAAACATTTAAATTTCTAAATATGGAAACTGAAGTACACAAGAAGAAAAATTTTCTCAATGCTACAGTGATAGTTATACTGGAGATATGTGTAATTCCTGAATCAATATGTTTAACTCCTTCAAGCGATGTGTCTATTGATGTTTTTATGAAAAAGTATAGTAAAATGGATATGTTTTTGCTCAACAAAATCATAAATGCTTTAATTTGCAGATTTAGGACATCCTAGACTGTCCTATAACAGTGACGGCCACAGGGTAGTAACTAATCCTATGCCAGTTTTTCCATATTGTTTTTGAGACTCATGGATCAATTTATATTTTTATTTCACCATACAGCTAAAAGAAATATCAACATCACTAAAGAAACATCTTGACTTTATATTTATCCAATCTCACCTTCAAAGGCACAAGAAAGATTAGGACTTAACATCCTCCAATTGGAAACGGGACTTACTTAATACTTCACTGTAAAACTGATCCCATTTCTTCATATCAACTGCTTGGAGCCAAAAGTCGAAATAAAGCACATATATCATATTTTTTATCCTCTCCATGAATGTCATTTGATCACTTAATTCTGACATAACAACAGGTACATAGGAAGGAGGGAGCAGAAGCCCTCCACCATACTTCTCAAAGGCATAACCAGGAGAGAAGCGGAGACTGTACACAAAGGGTATTTTCAGTAGCTCAGCCAGGAGTTCACCACAGGGACAAAGAGCATCAGCAAGAACGACATCAAACCTTGATTCTTGTAGTTTAGTCATAAGTGTCTTGTTCAAAACAACATCTTTACAGAGATTTCTAATACAGTCAGTAAATTCCCAAAAGATTTCTTGAGCTTGTGAAAAATATGACAAAAATGTATATTTTGGAAGATCATAAAGCCACCTGTTGATTAGTTTCACAAAAATACTCTCAAAATCTTCTTTAGTTAAAGATGTAGGATAAACCTCAAATTTAATAGCAGAAGTTTTATTGGGATCAACAAGAATGGAAGCCGAAGATGCCAATACAGTCACCTCATGACCTCTCTGGACGAGTTCATCCAGGATTGTCTTCATATTCAACCAATGGCTGTATTCTGTGGGCCACACCAGCACCTTCCCACAACTCCCAGAGCTAAAATAACAGCTCAGATGAATCAACAGAAGACCTGAAGTCCATTTCATAGACATCCTTGTGCAGCACAATCCTTTCTTTCCAGTTACTGTCCTTTTCTGCCATTTCTCATGCTTACATCCAAGGGTAAATCAATCGAGTTAAAATATAACTTTTACACTTCAAAGTGAATTCATTATATAAACAGTCTATGTGGATGGCAAGAAGAGAAGCAAAAGGTCAATGATCTCCTGTTTACACAGCTAAGTTTAATGTTCTTTTTTGTTTATAAGTGTTATCATCCAGCTATTATAATCTTGCAAAGGCAAAAACATCTGTTTTATGTGACTCTTCAGATGAATCAGCATCTTAAATATTCTGACTCAAGTAATTTTGTTTGAAACTCTGTTGACTTATAATTCGTATATCCTATTATTTAGCAATTATTGTGCAAAACCAAGGCTTCCTAGTGTAGTCACAGAATTGTGCATTCACCAATACAATCAGTTTAATCTCCAAAAAAGAAACCCTGTGCACTTTGGCATTTATCTCCCCAGCCTTAGTTTCTACATTGAGAACCACTATTCTAATTTCGGCCTGCATACATTTGCCTATTCTAGAATTTTTTTTAAAAAGAACTCATACAATATGTGGCCTTCGTCACTGTCTTATTTTACTTAGCATAATATTTTAAGGGTTTATTTATGGTGTAGTATATGTGAGAACATTATTCTTTTTTGTTGCCAAATGTTATTACATATGGATATAAACATTTTATTTATTCACTTATCAACTGATAAATATTCTTGGTTTTATTTCGTTGTTGGCTAACATTTATTAATAGTCACTTACAAATTCTGTGTGGACATGTTTTCATTTCTCTTGGATATGTGTTTAGAATGGAAATGACTGAATCATATGGTAACTGTATGTTTAACTTTCAAGGAGTTGATAGACTCTTTTCTTATAATGGCTGCGTTATTTTCCATCTTTACCATCAATGCATGAGGATTTCAATTTATCTGCTTCTTTTTTCTTCTTTCTTGCTTTGCTTTATGTTTTATTTATCTATTTATTTTGTAGGTGGGGGACTCCTTATCTTGCCCAGGCTGCACTTGAACTCCTGGACTTTAATGATTTTTCTCCCTTGGCATCCAGAGTAGATGGAACTCGAACATTCCATCACATCTGTCTTGTTTTGGTTATTTCTAAGTCTCTTGAATAATCTATCTATCTATCTATGTATCTATCTATGTATCTATCTATCTATCTATCTATCTATCTATTTATCTGTCATCTGTCTATCTATCTAAAGTTTTGGTGCCAGCTTGTCAATTGTGCAAAGAAGTAAGCTGAGATTTTGATATGATTTGCATTGAATCTGGTTATCAATATAGGGGGTATAGTAGAGACTGTTATAACATTATACATTATTTCAATCCATTATTTTATGTTTTAGACATCCTTTAATTTCTTTCCAAGGTATATTGTAGATTTCATAGTGCAAGTTGCATTTTTTTTGTTAAATTTATTCCTAAGTATTATATTCTTTATTGATGGTACCTTGTGTGACTGTTTTAGTCTTAATTTTATTTTGAATATCACTGCAATTATGTGGAATAATATTTCTTTTTATTAATCTTGTAACATAAAAATTGTGTTTTATTTGTCTAATATTTGTATAGTGTATTCCTAAAAATTTGCTATTATAAGATTATATATATGTCAATCGAGATAGCTTAATTTTTTTCTTACTAACATGGATTCTTTTTTTTATTTTATTGACTATTCTTCTTGGCTAGAACCTCCAATAGAATGTTGAACAGAAGTGAGAATATTGGAGTTAGTCTCTCTTCATTAAGTATGATGTTAGCTGTGTGTCTTTGATAGATGTCATCTATCAACTTGAGTAAGTTCCCCTCTATATCTAGTTTACTAAGTATTTTTATGATGAAGGGTATTGGATTTTGTCAAATAATATTATAATGATAAGGGTATATTATGTTAATTAATTTTTAAGATGTTAAAGCAATGTTGCATTTCTGAGATAAATTCTACTTATTTATGGTGTATAAACCTTTTGCATGCTCTTGGGTTTTATATGATAACATACTTGGAAGGTTTCTGTGTCTATAATTATAAGAGATATTGATCTGGGTTCACATTTTTTGTGTGTGTGCTGTCTTTGTGTGGTTTTACTATAAGGGCTTAATTGCCTATTTTGTTAATGTTTCCTCCCCTTTCTAATTTTTGAAGGATTCTTTATTTTGAAAAAAAATTGGTGGAAGGCTGGAGTTTTGCATTTTCCTGCTCCACCATCACTCATCATTATCCCACTATCTTTTTCTAAACAATGTCCTAATGAAAACCATCAAGGCCTGTGCTTTTCTTTGATAAGAGATTTTTTATTAGGTATTGACTTCATTACTCATTAATTGCTCAGATTTTCTATTTCTTCATGGATCAATTTTGGTAATTGTTCTGTGTCTAGAAATTTAATAATTTTTTCTAAGTTTTCCAATTTGTTGACCTAAGGTTGTTCATAATATTCTCTAATAATGCTTTGTTTTTCAGTGGTTCCAGTCATGTTTTGTTTTTCATTTCAGATTTTATTGAGTTTTTTTACATATTATTCTTAGTCTAGTTAAAGTTTTGTTGATTCTATTTTTTATTTTTTTATTCTTTTTTTTTTATTTTAAAGATTTGGGGTATAATTTAGGGTTAGGTATGCAAATGCCCTGGGCACCATGCGAGCATGAAGTTAAAGCTAAACAGAATTGTTTTTTGTTTGTTTGTTTGTTTGTTTTGAGTTGGAATCTCACTCCGTCACCCAGACTGGAGTGCAGTGGCCGCTCCCGGCCACCGCAGCCTCAACCCGCTGGGCTCGGGAGATCCTTCCACCTCAGCCTTCCAAGTAGTTGGAACTATAGGCGTGGGCTACCACGCCCAGCTAATTTTTTGATTTATTGTAGAGATGAGGGCTCGCCAAGTTGCCCAGGTGGGTCTCGAACCCGCGGGCTCAGGCAATCCACTCACCTCAGCCTCCCAAGGCACGAGATTACAGGCTGAGCCACCGAGTCCGGCTGCTAAACAGAATTGCTAATGGCTTGGCAGAGCTTTAAAGGAGTGCCTCATCACATAGCCAAATGGTAAAGACAGGGAGATTGTTTCTTCTTGCCTCTAAGAAGTAAAGAATATTTCTTCCAAATTAATAGCTGACTACCAAAGTAAAAGATCAGAGACTCCTGTGACCACACAAAACAGGAATACAGGTTATACAAAAATAATTTAGAAAAATTTAAAAACAAACAACAACCCACAATAAGCAGCAACAACAACAAGAAAGAACAATAAGGAAGGGGGAAAAATCTGATTTCCACATTTGCCACATTGTAATATGAAAAATATCCAGTTTCCAACAAAAATCACATAAAGAATCAAGAAAGTACAACACATTCCCAGGAGATCAAATAAATTCATAGAAATAGTCCATTAAAAAGCACAGAAATTAAAATTACTAAATAAAGTTTTTGAATCAGTTGTTTCAAATAGGCTCTTGGAGGTAGGAAATTCTGGATAGAGAATAGAAGAAACTCAGTAGAACAAGATTTCACTATATAAAATATAACCAAGGAATAGAAATTAAAAAAACAAAATAATGTTAAAACAACGAATAGAAACTGAAATTAAAATTTTCTTGAGAAATTCAATCGAGGATTTGTGTAACTAGAAGGAAGAATCATCAATTTGAAGATTTGTCAATTGAGGTGGACTAGTCTGAAGAATAGAAGGATAGAATAAAGAGAAGTGAACAGAACCTAAAGAAAAAAGAAAGGAGGAAAAATACATTTTTTAAATGGCCCAAAACTGTCCAAATGTAGTGCTAGCATAAATCAGTTCATCCAAGATCATACGTATGATAAACTCAAGTATATTCAAACTAAAATATCATAATTAAATTGTTGAAAGCCAGAATTAAAAACAACAAAAAAAGAATATTGAAGGTGCCAAGAAAGAAGCTACTCATCATGTGCATATGTACATGGGATTCACACCACAATTTTCACAAGGGAATGTGTTGAATGAGGGAGCTGTAGAATCACCACCCCTTCATCTTTACATCCTTGATAGTGGCATTAACCTCTGAAATTCCTTCAGGAATACAGTATTGCTTTTGGTTTACTATTTTCCTAGGTAGATATAGTTCTACTGTGTGCTTTTCCACCGTAATAGCCTCCATTTCACAGGTCAGGGAACCAATGTGATGATTCTGCCATCAGCTGAGTATATCTATTCCAAGTATGCACTTCTTTTTTTTTTATGGCAAAAACTTTAGGGGACACAAATGGTTTTTGGTTACATGGATGTGGTGCGGAGTGGTGAAGAAGTCTGGATTTTAAGTACACCCACAACCTCCATCTGTGTACATTGCATATGATAGGCGATTTTTAATCCCTCCTACCATTCACAGCCTCCCCCTTCGGAGTCTCCAATGTCCAGTATACCATTCTATATGCCTTTGCAGATCCTCAGTTTAGATCCCACTTATAAGTGAGAACACTCAGTATTTGAATTTTCCTTTCTTGTGTTACTTCACTTAGACTGATGATCTCCGATTCCACTTAAGTTACTGCAAAATACATTATTTTATTTTTTAATGGCTAAATGGTATTCCAATATATAGATATATACACACCACATTTCAGTATTCTCTGATCAGTTGATGGGCATGTAGGTTGATTCCACATCTTTGTAACTGTGAATTGTACTGTGATAAACAGAAGTGCAGAATTATTTTTTGTATAACAAACTCTGTTCCTTTGGGTTGATACCTGGTAGTGGGATTGGTAGATTGAATGGTAAACCTACTCATAGTTCTCTGAGAAATTGCCATACCAATTTCCATTGATATTGTTCTAACTTACACTCTTACCAACAGTGCTTAAGCATTCCCTTTTCACAGAAGCCACATCAACATCTATTGTTTTTGATTTTTTTAACATTAGGCATTCTGACAAGTGTAAGAAGGTATTTCATTGTAGTTTTAATTTACATTTCTCTCATTGTGGTTTTAATTTACATTTGTCTCATGACTAGTGACATTGAACACTTTTTATAAGTTTATTGGCCATTTGTATATCATTTATTTAGAGATGTCTGTTCATTTTGTCATTTGCTCACTTTTAAGGAGGTTATTTGCTTTTTTCTTGCTAATATGCTTGAGTTATTTATAGAGTCTGAGTATTAGTCCTTTGTTGGATGTAAAGTTTCATTCTGTAATGTCCCTATTTACTGTGTTGATTATTTCTTTTGCTATGCAGAAGGTTTCAAGTTTAATTAAATTCCACTTGTTTATTTTTATTGCATTTGATTTGGGGATGTTAGCCATAAAATCTTTGCCTAGGCCAATGTTAGGAAGAGTCTTTTCTGGGTTTTTTGTAGGATTTTTATTGTCTCAGGTCTGACATTTAAGTCTTTAATCCATCTTGAGATAAGGATCACATTTCCTTTTTCTGCAGGTAGCTATCCAATTTTTCCAGTACCATTTGTTGACTAGGGCATCCTTACCCAAAGTAAAATTTTGGCTGCTAGTTGAAGATAAGCTGGTTTTGAGTATTTGGGTTTACTTCTGGATTCTCTATTCTGTTCATGTGTCTGCTCTTGTGTCTTGTACCAGTATCATGCCCTTTTGGTTTTTATAGCTTTATAAAATAATTTAAAGTTGGAAAATGTGATGCCATCAGATTTTTTTTTTTCTTACTTAAGATTGCCTTGACTATTCTGGCTCTTTTCAGGTTTTACATACATTTTAAAATTGTTTTTTTCTAATTCTGTGAAAAATAACATTGGTAGTTTGATAGGGATTGCAGTGAATCTGTAGATTACTTTGAGTACTAGGGTGATTTTAACAATGTTCTTTCTTCCAATCTATGAGCATGGGAGATTTTCATTTGTGTTTTCTATAGTTTATCACATCAGTATTTTTTAGTTCTCCTCATAAAACGTTTTAATCTCCTTGGTTAAATATATTTTTATGTGTTTTAGGTTTTTGACAGCTATATTAAACAAAATTGAGTTCTTGACTTGATTCTCAGCTTGGTTCCTATTGGTATATAGCAGTGCTACTGATTTGTGTGTGTCGATTTTTTATCCCAAAACTTTACTGAATGTATTTATTCAGTCCAGGAATCTTTTGGATGAATCTTTTGTATTTTCTAGGTTAAGATATTTGTCACCATACAAAGATAGATTGATTTATCTTCCAATTTGGATATCCACTATTTCTTTCCCTTGACTGACAATTATGCATTTCTACAGTGAGTAGACACCATTGAGCAGGTTGGCAAGCCCACTCAACCTAATGCAAAAAAAAAAAAAAACCTGACAAAAAACTTCTGATCATCTGACTTCCTGAAATTCCTACTCCCACAGTCCTGAAATAGGGTCAGTTCAAAACCAGTGTCCAATGGTGCCTAAAATTCCTGATTATTTCCTTTCACCTCAGTTACCTTGATCAAAGATTATACCTTTCTTTGAAGAAGGCTAGGAGAAAGATTAACATTCTAAAAATTTTGTAGTGTAATATGGTTCTTCAAGTAGAACCAGCCTCTACTTCATTACAAAGTGTTGGACCTATAAATTGAATGAAGTCTAGGATTGGATTGAGGGGCCATGACTCTGTTTTTGTAATTTGACCTAACCTTTTGTTCACTTGACCTAGACCTCTTCTGCGTCTACAGATTATGTAAGAATTTAGCACACTTCCAATCTGTTTCACTAGTAGGAAAATCAAGATTAACTAGTCAACACCATAGGTCTGCAATAATAAAAATATTTTAATACTGCCTATGATAGTAACTATATCTTCGTTGCCTTTAGTAGCTGAATGCAGTCACTTGACTCCTGCTACCGTGCAATTCACCATTGACATCTGATTTTCTTAAGAATGACAGTGTTTTGACTCAATTTTCCCTACAAAAAAGAACAATTGTGGAACACTTCAAGAGTGCTAGGGCTCTCCTCAGAAATTTATTTCTCAAAGTATTGCTGAAAGATGTAGCTTCTATGCCCTTTCAGTGTGGGTGAGTAGGCCTTAAATGACAAATATATCCTAATCGTTTAATCTAAGACTTTCAATATCATCCTCTATGTTAAACCAAGATAGATGGAAAATTTACAGGTCATACACTATGGGCCATCTTTTGATTTGTGTTTCAGCTAACAAACCAAATAAACTGAAGTTTTTCTTATTTCCCAAGCGGTAATATTAAATTACAAATCTCTGTGTTATGAGCTCATATCAATAAATTCAACTTTGCATTTCTTCCACTATTATCTTATGCCCTTAGTACCCATTCCCACACATTCCCAAGATTTCAGTCTGTATATGTTATATATATATCTGTCTGTATATATTCTGAAAAATTAAGTAGTCATTTTAGAGTGTAGCATGCACATTCATAGATCACATCTTGTACTTCACATTTAGGGGCATGATGAGACCTGAGTCTAGTTATAGTTTGAAAACAAAGAGGTGAATCAGCACTGTTTTTTTGTTTTGCAAGGCAACTGACTATATTGAGAGCTTACATTTTATAAAAAAAAAAAAAAAAAAAGTTTTGGCTTGGATTTGGGAAAACTGAAAATGAAAATTTCAAACATTGCCACTGAGAACACGAAATGATACAAACCTTTGGAAGATAGTATGGCGTTTTCTCCAATGGATAACCATAGAATTATTAGGTAATCCAGGACCCATTCATAGGGATATACTTAAAAGAATTGAAAACATATGTTCAAACAAAAACTTGTACACAAATGTTCATAGCCACACTATTCATAGCAACTTATTCGTGGAAACAGCCCAAATATCCAACAAATGAGGAAATGATCAACAAAATGTGGTATAGCTATCTAAACAAAAGACTAGTTTTCACCATAAAAAGAAATGAAGCATGGGTAACTTCAATAACATGAAGGAATAATAAAAAAAAGTATTTTAAGTAGAAGAAGCCAGACACAAAAAAACCACAAATGGATGATATCATGTATATTAAATGTTGAAAATAAGTAGATCCTTATACATAAAGAATGTTAGTGGTTGTTGGGAGCTGAATGAAAAAGAAGATGGAAAGTGTTTTTAATTACTTCCTTTTAGGGTAATGAAAATGCTCTGGATTTAGGTAAGTGGTGATAGTTGCACAGCAGTGTGAATGTACTATACAATACTGAATTGTATGCTTTAAAATGATTAAAAAAGTCAAATTTGTATAAGGTGAATTTTACTTCAATTTTTTTTAAAAAAGGTGACTAGTCAGATTTTACCCATAGGTTCTAGTTTGCCAGACTTTATACCAAAACTGTAATTACTCACCATTTGAAATAGAAAATGCTGGTAGTTTTATCATTAAAATTTGAAACATGTTAAATTTTGAAACTATATTAGGTAATGTATTTCAAAGTCAAATTAATTGTGTAAATTTCCCTATCCATGTAATAATGATGAAAGTTAAAGCAAATTGAATTTTTCCATATATAGTAAATATAAAGAGAAATTGATTTAGCCCTATACCATCTTAACACATTTATCCTTTCAACAATGCAATGAGATAGCACCATTTCCTCAGCTCCATTTTAGCAGAGAAGAAACTGAGACATAGACGTGATGGGTAAATTGTCTAACCCACATAAATCTGTAGCGGTTTTGCTAGATAATTTAGGCTGTGTCTAGACCGACTTCTCTTTCTGAATTACAGTTAGTTACAAAATGTAGCATTGTTGTCAATTTTTCTACCTATAAATTCATTATAGTATTACAAATATATGATTAAAATATGTAGAATTTTTTTGGTTATCTATTACTACATAATCAATTGCCCTCAAATATAGAGACTTAAAAAAATTGTTTAAATCATCATCTCTTATGGTTTTAGGTTTTGACTGGGCTCATCTAAGTGGTTATTGCACAGGATTCCTCATGTTGTTAATGTCATACAGTGACTGGAACTTTAATCATCTGAAGGTCACTCATATATCAAGTGATCAGTATCAAAACTCTCAAACTACTGGGATGCTTAAGTAATTGGAACTTCTTAGACATACTTACATATCTTGCCACCCAATAGTCTATTTATTCCAAGGACTACAAGTATGACCCAGGGCTCCAAAGTATATGAAAATGGAGGTCGTGAGGGAGAGAAAGCAAGAGACACACAGAAAGAACAGAAAAAGACAGAGAAAAAAATGCATTACCTTTTCTTCTGAGCCTTGGAAGTTAACTTGTTTCACTTCCATTGCACTGTCTTTCTTGAGACAGCCACAAAGTTTGCTAAATTTTATAAGAAGCAGACAAGACTTGATGAGAGGATTGTCAAAGTATTTTTAGTCATGTCTCCAAATCACTCCAAATATGACCTTTAGAAATAACCTGCAGAAATCACTAAACTCCTGTAAAATTCATTAAATATTGACATAAAAATACAGTGAATTTATTAGAAATTGTATATTTAGATTTTTTGTCACTTTGAAAATTTTAATTACATTATAATATACTTATTTATAGGTATTGTAAATGTCAAATAGGATTTATAAAACCAGCTCTAAAATATGCAATAACAGATCTTTGACGATTTCAAGTTTTCTTTTTGTTTTTTAGAGCAGGTTTTATAGAGAGGACAGAAAATCTCCCACAGTGGGAGGGGACCCAAAGGGGTTGCCCCATTTCAAGTATTCTTTTTTTTTATAATCAGTATTTTTTATTATGATATTGTGGGGTACAGTCAAGGGTTAGGTATACAACTATGCTTCGTTCAGACACCCTTGTTGACAAGAGGTGTCTTCCCGTCCCCAGACAGATATTGACTACCATTAATCCTATCTCCCTTCCCCGCTCCCCCATAGTTTCCCATCTCTGTCAGTCATTTTCTTATAGTATTATACTGGATGTTCAAAGTTCACTATATGAGTGACAACATATAGTTGTTTGTTTCTGTGAGAGGTCACTCAGTATTATAGATTCTAGTTCCATCCAGGTTGCTGCGAAGTTCATGATTTTCTTCTTTTTTATGGCTGCGTAGTATTCCATCATGTATATGTACCACATTTTTTTAATCCAGTCCTCTTTTGATGGACAGCATGGTTGCTTCCAGGTTCTTGCTATTGTGAACAATGCTGCGATAAACATACGTGTATCCTGAGACTTTGCCAAAGTCCTTTATCAGTGTAAGGAGGTTTTTGACAGATTCTTTTGGGTTTTCAAGGTATACAAGCATGTCATCTGCAAGGAGAGATAACTTGACTTCCTCTCTACCTATTTGAGAATAGCCAGAACAATCCTCAGCAAAAAAACAAAGCAGGTGATATCACATTACCAGACTTCAAACTTTACTATAAAGCTACAATAATCAAAACAACTTGGTATTGGTACAGGAACAGGCATATAGACCAATTGAATAGAATTCAAGTATTCTAATGACACTAATGAATCAATAACATGATATTAAAATCTTAGAGCTAGCTATCTTAA